>JADBJO010011123.1:20000-67067 GCA_016801955.1 Conus betulinus
TGAATGACATCTTAACTGACCAAAGACCATCCTCTCTCTTACCTCTTCCCCTTTCTCCGTCTGCCTGCCTGTCTGTCTGTCTGTCTGTCTGTCTGTCTCTCTCTCTCTCTCTCTCTCTCTCTCTCTCTCTCTCTCTCTCTCTCCCTCTCTCTCTCTCTCTCTCTCTCTCAGATACGTTTTCTGTTGTTATTGTTACGATTTCCCTGTGGATTTTCTGTAACATGAATACCGTTTGTGTGGACTTTATTTCTGCTGTTATGTCACTTCTGCATCAAGTTGGACTCTATAAACTGTGGTGTGTGTGTGTGTGTGTGTGTGTGCGTGTGTGTGTGTGTTCTTTTTTTTTTTTTTTTTTTTTTTGGGGGGGGGGGGAGAGTGGGAGGGGGACGCTGCTCTTACACAGGGGAAAAAAGGGGGAGAGAGAAAAAAAAAAAGCCTGTACAAGTCAGCAGAGAGAGGATATAGGAATCGCTCACTGGCCAGTTCAGTGTCCACTTTCTGAAAACGAGGCGAGACAAGACACGCGTGTTGGGAGGGGTGAAAAGTGGTTTCTATATAGCAGACAGACGACCTTTTCCACTACCTCTTAACACCGTCCCCCACTCCCTCCCGTCCCACCTTCATTCCACTCCCTTCTCCCCAATACTCTATCCAGCCCCCTACCCCCCCCCCCCCCCCCCCCCCCCCCCCCCCCCCCCCCCCTGTCGTCTCTAGAGAAACGTTGTAAATGGGAAGAAACGATACAATTTTTAAAGTTTTTTTTTTTTTTTTTTTTTTAATCAGGATCAGCGTCGTTGTTATCCAGTTGTTAACAGGTTTTTTTTTCTGATGCAGTCTACATATTGCAGAAAATGGCTGCCGTTACGGCAAAGAAATGTTGTTTTTTTTTTGTTGTGTTTTTTTTGTTTTTTTTTTTTTTGGGGGGGGGTCCATACTCCCCTCCTGTACAAGAGCTTTTTTCTCATCTATTATACTAAAACTGATATTTGAAATCTGAAGCTGTTGTGTCATGTTCCAGTATTTCCATTATTTCTAAAGCCAAAAAAGATCTGGATGAATGACGGAAAGCAGGTGTTGGAATAAAGAGGGAGTAGGCCTGGTTGAAGCATCGTCAACAAGACAGGAGGTACTGATGATGACATCAGGGCCAGAATAACCAAGGCAAGATTTGCTTTCACCACCCTCAAGCCCATCTGGAGGAGCGCAAACATCCATCTTCACACCTAACTGAGACTGTTCAACACACCAACGTGAGACCTGTGCTGCTGTATGGCTCGGGGACTGGAGACTCGCCAAAGGGCTGGAGCACAAGTTGCAGGTCTTCATCAACACATGTCTGCGGCGGATCCACCGCATCAGGTGGCCTGACAGAATTGCCAGTGAGGAGCTATGGCGCGCCGGACAAATCAGAGACCAGTCGGAGACACCATCAGAATCCGAAAGTGGAAGTGGATCGGACACACCCTACGCCGAGGCCCGGACAACACCACACTGCAGGCACTGGACTGGAACCCTCAAGGAAAGAGAAAGCGAGCCGCCCAGTGACAATTTGGCGTAGGACGCTGGACAGTGAGCTGATGACCATCAAGCTGTCCTGGGGTGAGGCAAAGCGGGCAGCCCGAGATCGCACACGTTGGAAATCTGCAGTGAAGGCCCTATGCTCCCGTTGGAGCGAAGAGGATTAGAAGAAGAAGGCATAAATTTTTTTTTTTTTTTTTTTAATAAAAAAAAAAACCCGCCTTTTTTTTCGTGTGCGGACGTGTTTTTAAACGATTTTTTTTTTTTTTTTTTTACATACCTACACACATACTGTTATGTACAAGTCTGATGCCGATAAGTTGAGAATAGCCGGCACCCTCAGCACGACCTGTTTTTAACCCACCCTAAGACTGACAGCCGTGAGAAGATTCCATCCCATGCCCCTCTCCGGTAGAACAAAAACTTGATGTTTAGTCCAAATGACACGTTTAGATTGTACAGGCGGGTGATGCTCTTGGACGTTTAAAATGCAAATTGATGACCAATATATTTTGTTTTTAAAAGCTCTGATCTCAGAGTGCATTCGGTGATTGTTCGATGCCGATCCAGTTCCAGTGTGGAATCATGTTCATCTTTAAACCGGAGAATGGTGCTCGTGCACCCAGCGCTCTGCAACCCCCCCCTCCCCTCTCTCTCTCTCTCTCTCTCTCTCTCCACATACAAATACATAATTCCTCTTCATCAGTTCTGCAACCTCTGCTTATTGATTAGAATTGAGCATTTCCGACCATCTTCAATGGTGTCTGGCACTAGGCTGACCTTGATCTGTAACGGAATAATAATGATAGTCATAATGATAGACATAATAGTAGACCTATTAATAACGATGAAAATAGTAGGTGGAAAGGAATATGAATGATCAGGGAGTAAAAACTGACAGTACTATTGGAACAGGGAAGAAGGGGGGGGGGGGGGGGGGGGGGGGGGGGGGGGGGGGGAGGACGGGGGGCGGAGGAGGGGGAGGTTGGGGCAGAGAGGGAACCACATAGGCCTGCCTACACCCACATACTTCTCTTTTTTTTTTTTTTTTTGTAAATATATGTGAGCACCACAATTACAATAACAACAACTGCTTTTTACTACTATTATTACTACTACTACTTCTTACCACTGATGGTGATACGATTGGTGATAATAGGACAATAGTAAATATATAAACATAATGGTAATATTAATGATGGTAATTACAGCAACGACATAAGTGTGATGATGATGATGATGATGATGATAATGATGCCTTGATAGTAATGGTAATAATAATATAAGGATAATAAGACTGATAGGAATAATGGTAAAATTAAAAGTAGTATTCGTAATGATAGTTGGTGGAAAGGATAAGAAATGATCAATGAGTGAAAGGCTAGTACTATTGGAACAGCTAGGGAGGTAATGATGGTAATAGTGACGATGATAGTGATAATGGTAAGCGTAGTAATAATAGTTATAATTATAAATCTATTGATGTTAGCAATAATAGTAGTTGCTGGAAAGGAATAGAAAAAAATGAGTAAAAGGTTAACATTACTATTTGAACAGGGGGGGGGGGGGAGAGAGGGGGGGATGGGGGGATGAACGTGCGCGCGCGCGCACACACACACACACACATGCACGCACACGCACATTTCTTGTATTGAGGGAGGGGGCTGGGCTGGGGAGGGGGGGGGGGGGGTGAAGAGACCTGTATTCAGGGGGCAATGAAGTGCTATGCTGCTTGGGGGAAAAAAAAAAAGATATGCATACGCAAAAATGAAACCCTTTCCTCCCTCTTTTACTTGTCCATGATCACGACAATCTTAATGAAAAAAAAAAAAAAAACTAATGGTATTCTACAATATGCACATAAAAGACTAAATCTGAAGACGAAGATGTACGTGAATGAAGTTAGGTTTCTGGCTTTTAAAACTGCGGTGACAAAACTGATACGCCGCCCTAACACATGGGCGAAGGTTAAGGAGGGTGGGGAACGTGGTAGTATAGAGGAGAAAGGGTAGTGGTGTGGGTTTTTGGAAATGGATTATTGGTCATGTATTTAAATGTATCAATATTTGCAATGCTGGTCCGGACAGTGGTCACCCCTATCTGGGCCCTATACTGGTACTAATCTAGCATGACATAATGAAAAATAAAGAGCTACTTCCTTGTGACCTTGACTTATGACACCAACGGCACTGACTGGACTGACATTTTATCATAATTATCATATATCAAAATCAATGATTCATCTTACAGGCTTTATCAGCTTTTTGTCCGAATATTCAGACAGAAATAATATAAACTTATGGGTTTTTTTTTTTCTTTACATGAGTGTGTTGTTCTTGTGTGATATAGTTTCCAATAGGGAAACCGGTCTGGAAGCAAGTAAAAACCCAGTGTATAATGTGGGTTTTAAAACTGTTAAGCGTTTCCATGGTGGCAATGTGAGCTGGCAGATTTGTTAGTAAAAAGATGCATAAATGATATGAGAGAAAAATGTTGTCAGTTTTTGTGGGTGTCCCCATGTGTGTACACTGTCGTTGAAAGTGAAAAGATTTCGTGTGGCGTTCTTACCATCATGGCCATACAGGCCTCAGACGTTTTAAGTACCACCCTGCTTCCGATGCACTGGCTTGGAAGTTGTTGGAAATGAAATCTCTCCATGGATATCAATTAATGTACTCATTCCTAAATTTTGCTTGGTAAAGCATTTCTTAATATTTCTGTTACATTTATATGCTTTCTAAGATTTGGGGCCCATGGGCCTACCTCATTTCCATACTAGGCCTAATTAGATCTGCGCACCGATTTGAAAAATATAAGCGTTAAGTTTTTATGTTAAAACTCAATAAAAGTGTACGAGTAAATAAAGAAATGCGTAAGTCTCCGACAGTGTAAAAACGAATAGGCCAACTGGAATCCTCCCTGACTGGAATGCCCATGCATTGCCTTGCAATGAACTGGCGGACTCATAAACTTGAACGGTCACCATCTCTACAAAACACCACGAGCACAGGGGAAGCAACGCTGACTGAGTTACAAGTGTAGGCCCTAGCCTCTGTGCCGTTCGGAAATGGCGCACAGGAAAGTGAGGGCGAATGCTAATCTGTGTTTCACAGACGCTGCATTCATTGTGAGTTTGAACCGCTACAACTCCTACCAAAGGTAACTGCGACTCTTTCATATATTCCGAGGGAGGAAAGGAAGGGGATAGTGACGGGGGGGGGTCAAGGGGGGGGGGGGGGGAGTCAAGGCGGGCTAACTAACAAACAACAAAAATGTAAGCGTAAGAAACAGCGTAGAGCAATGGTTGAGAAAGTTGGACATCCTGTTTAGCCAGCGTTACACCAGATATTGGACACAGTTTAAGCAGTCAGGATCAGCACACAGTAATATCATGCCAGTTTAAAAGAACAGCTATAATTCTTCCATTCAAAACAAAACTAAAAACAAAACCCAAAATCTAGCTCTTACAATGAAATATGACTACTCCCAAAACCAGTTTTATACCAAAACCAGTTTTATGTATATATATATATATATGTGTGTGTGTGTGTTGTGTAGTGGACCAAAGGTGATACTGATAGAGGTTGGTAGGGTAAAAGGGAGTAAGTAATGGAGCACAGGAAAAAGAAGTTGGAGGATCCCACTCAGGCCAGAAACATAAATCCTTATTGTAATGTGTACAGTTTGGAACAAAACAACAACCAAAAGACTGAATTTCTAGTGGTACAGCAGTGGAGTTTTCAACTTGGGTTTTCCATCACAAAGGATGGCCTGTGTCAGCACTCTCCTCCCCAACCCCCACCCCTGTCTGCACACCCCTTCTGCAAACATCCTCTCACTCTCCCCTCTTACATACCCTCTTTCTTCCCCTCTTGGTGAGACAGGACACTGAAATCACATGGAACACAGCATTACATGGAAATCAAGGGCATCAGTCTTGCCAGGGTAGTCATTTCCGAATGGGGTAATAAGTTTAAAAGAAAACTTTCTGTGCTGCCAAACACGAAAGAACAAATAAAATGACAAAACAAACATTACCCATTTTGATCTCTTTGGCCTTCTTTGGACAAGCCACACCACATTAAAGACAATGAAAACAAAACATGAACAGTCGCTTATCTCTCAAATTAGGTGCAAGATGGATATGGAACGGAAGTGTGGCTGTTGGGAGGGGAGACAGGATTAGTGATAATAGGACAATAGTAATTATAACAATAATGATAATGATGATTGTAATGGTATTAGCAACAGCAATGACAAGAATGATAATGATGATGATTGTGTGATGATGACGATAATAGTAATAATAATGAACTTTTCATTTTTTGGGAAAATTTTAATTTGTAGTACCACCCTAAAAAAAAAGTCAGTTTTTCATGATGATGAGCCAGTTTGAAATCAGCAAATTCTTGGAATCACTCCCAAGAGAAAGAAAAAAAGATGTAACAAGAGAGTCTCTCTGTCTGTATACACCATCACCTGCTCAGACTGATACTACAAGCAGTTTGTGCAAAGTTAATGGCAGTACAGTGAAGCTACTGCCCTGATAGTTGGCAAAATCAGACACAACTCAAAACTTATTCTTAAAAATCAGTATTCATATAGGATGGACAGCTGAATTTTGCTGGGAGCTACCTTCCTATTGATTCATGTCTGTTGTTGTGGTAAAGGGTAGCTTTATTACAAATGTGATTTTTTAATTTTTCCCAAACTAACAGTAACACCCAAGTCGGTGCATGTGTGTGTGTGTGTCTGTGGTGGGGTGGAGGGTGTAGAGAGAGGAGGGGGAGGGGGGGGGGGGGGGGGGGGGGGGGGGGAAGGAAGGAATGGGTGCCAAGTAGGAGGAAGGGTGCAGTGGGATGGGGGGGGAGGGGGGGGGGGGGGGGGGGGGGGGGGAGAGACATAGGGAAATGTGCAGTCAGTACCACACACACACACACACACACACACACACACACACACACACACTCTTGGGGTAATGAGCTAGCTGATACATGTGCAAAGAGAGGAGCCAAAATGGAAATGGAAAAGTGCGCCACGGTATTGAATGTATCCTTGTCTTTACCTGAAGTCAGTCAATTATTAAAGCAAACCGTCTGGTGCCGATTCAGAAAACACTACAAAAATATGTTTCTTGTGTGTGCTGATAAAAACACTCATTTAATTAATTATGAACATGTAAACAGCATTCCTCATTTACAAGTGAAAAAAAATATGTACCAGTACAGAAATTTCATTTCAGTATTTTATAAATTAAAACTTGATGCCTTAAAAACTAAATATACAAATGAAGCAAGATGTATTTGTGGAGAATGGAGAATAACCAGCAAGCATCTGCTGTTTGACTGTTTACCTCTTCAAGCTCACTTACCACCATTATCAGGCATGTCTTTGTGTGATGTCTTTTTTCAGTTTTAAAGCTTGCCTTCAGTGTTGTTTTCTCTTTAATTTGTAGTCCAGTTAAGCATTTACTCTCTCTCTCTCTCTCTCTCTCTCTCTTCGTCTAATATCACATATGTGAAAAAACGACGTAAACTGATGTACTACTACTACTACTACTACTACTACTACTACTACTACTACTACTACACACACACACACACACACACACATCACTGCCACCACCACTACCACCAGAACTACCACTGCAGCACACACACACACACACACACACACACACACACACACACACACACACACACACACACACACACGCTATCTGAATGAAGACGTCTTTGCAACTTTTTGATCATCTGCTCAACAGAAAATCATACATAAATTGACAAGTCTCAGAGAGATGCAAAATGTTATTGTGAAACCATATTCATAAACAACATTTAATGATTCAACGCCCGTCTTGTGCTGAATTTGACGAAGAGAAGTTATTGCTTGTTCATTTCATTGTCCTGAGTGTGTTTACTGTACCCGAAAAAAAGACCTAAGAGATTGAAAAGTGTCATGTTTTGTCTTGTGATTTGTTTGTTCACATTTGGCTGATGTATTACGTAAACTTTTTAAGGTATGTTAAACAGAATACCCCATCCCCCCTTCCACCCACACACCCCATGCCATTCAATCCTATCGCCACAACTTACTGTTGTTTCTACTCACCTCTGCTGGGCAACCAAAGTCCAGAAGGTATTAAAAGAGTTTCTCAGGAAAGTGAGGGGGGAAGAAGAGAAGTTTGTGTGTATATATGTGTGTGTGTGTGTGGAAGTTGTGGAAGAAGAAAATGTGTGTGTGTGTGTGTGTGTGTGTGTGTGTGTGTGTGTGTGTGTGTGTGTGTGTGTGTGTGTGTGTGTGTGTGTGTGTGTGTGTGTGTGTGTGTGAAAAATTGTGTATGAAAGTGAAAAACTGTGTGTGTGTGTGTGTGTGTGTGTGTGTGTGTGTGTGTGTGTGTGTAGTGTGTGGTGTGTGTGTGTGTGTGTGTGTGCAGGGGGAAGGGGAGAGGACAAGGGAATAAGAAAGGATGGGGGCAGACGGACACACACACACACACATATGCACACACACACTCCA
This sequence comes from Conus betulinus, assembly GCA_016801955.1. Taxonomy (NCBI): domain Eukaryota; kingdom Metazoa; phylum Mollusca; class Gastropoda; order Neogastropoda; family Conidae; genus Conus; species Conus betulinus. Next base: position 28,038 of record JADBJO010011123.1, read on the forward strand.
CAGTGCAGTGATAGACTTGCTGTGTTTAATGCACATGCTGAATGAATATTAGCTCCTAAAAGACCAAACTGTCAAAGAAAAAGAAAAGCCAAGAAAGAAAGAATCACATTTTTTTTTTAGACAGGGAGAAAACATGACGTAAAGAAAAATAGTAAGTAAATAATAAGAGTGATGGTGAAAAGAGAAAACAAAGCCTTTAAAGGAATTAAAAAAACAAAAACCACACTCACAAAAAAAATTTGAATCAAAACGCACACACACACACACACACACACACACACACACACACACACACACACACACACACACACACACACACACACACACACACACACACACACAAAAACAAAAACAAGAATACTGACAAGGTCCCATCACTCCATCTAGCCTCATTATTTGCGGGGTGTCTGTTCAAAACTGAAAACAGGAGAGGCCTAAGGCTAGTTTTAAATGAAATTTGAAAGATTTCAGAATTCATGTAGTACACAACCTTCCACTGACCCTACTGAAGAAGCGATGCCCACATGAAAAACTTCAATCAATACCCAGCTAAAATGAATAGTTTACATGGTACCCACAGTCTTAGGTTGGTCTGTGGATGCTTTGAAAGCACCTAGCATTAGCTCTGAGATGGCATGTAACAGCACATGTGCCCAGTTTTTGTCTTGCACATTGAAATGACACTGGCCGCTGAAGCACTTGCCAACAACATTTTACTGACATTTTTAAACACAGTATGGTCATGGTGAGAACAGGGTAGGAAGAGTGCATTCAGTGTGCTGCAATTCTATATATATATATTTTTTTTTTTTAATTTGAATTTGAACTTGAAGTACCCCCTTTGAAAAAAAAAAGTCATTTTTTCATGACGAATAGTCAGTTTGAAACACTTCAAGTTCTTAGGATCACCCCCAAGAGAAAAAAAAAAAAATGGGAAAAAGAGTGTCTCCATAATGTACATGGCAATTACCAGCTCAGACTGATACTTCAAGCAGTTTGTGCAGAGTTCATGGGAGTACAGTGAAGCCACTGCACTGATAGTTAGTTGTCTCCCATCTGGCAATCAGACACAACTCAAAACATATTCTTGAAAATCGGTATTCCTGTGGGATGGACAGCTGCCAAATTCTGCTGGGAACTACTCTCATATTTGGTCATTTCTCTTGCTATGATATAAGGGTACCTTTATTTCAGGGGTGATTTTTTCTTTCTTTTTTTTTTTTTCCAAACCCACATCCTCTGAGACAAGATTTTTGTGACAGGAGGCAAAAAAAAAATCTTTTTTTTTTCACCCACGAGGGACAATTTATGATCATTGTATTAGTGTCAGTAAAGTACAAATTTAGTCCTATATCAATGTTAATGTGAAAATCATTCTTTGCTGTGTACAGCTTTAGTCAGTGTGTATGTGCATTTCAAAACAATCAAAAAGATTGCAGGAGTTGTTCACAGGAGGAGAGAAAAAGAAAAAAAAAGGGGACAGTGGGGTGGAGGGTGCAGTGGGAGGGGGGAGGGGAGGAGAGGGACTGGGTGAAAAAAGTGGGAGAGGAAGGGGTGCAGTTGGATGTGAGAGGGGGGGGGGGGGGGGGGTGGGGGGGGGGTGGGGGAAGAGATGGAAATGCACTGTCAGTACCATACATATACTCAAGTACACATGCACATATAAACTCTCTCTCTCTCTCTCTCTCTCTCTCTCTCTCTCTCTCTCTCTCTCACACACACACACACACACACACACACACACACACACACCCACACACACACCACACACACACTCTACCTATCTCTGCCAACCACCAGAATCACACAACAGCAGCACAGACACACACACACACACACACACACACACACACACACATATATTATACATATCAGCACACACATACACATTGTACACACACACACACACACATGGACCCCATGATACAAGCATCACTAGCTAGATGCACGCACATGACATCTCACGTCTTGTGAATGACCAATCGCTAGACGATAAATAAATCTCATTTGATAGGCCCCACACAGACCCCAAAAGTTCAGAGGTGCTAGTTTAATCATGACTTACTTGCTGTTTGTTGTTGTTGATTTTTTTTTTTTCTAGGATAGTTCCAAAATTGCTTTTTTCACCTTTTAGAAATGATATTGCTGGTGCCTCTCTTGTTTTCTGTCCTAGCTGATTCATGTGAGAAAAGCCAGAAGCAGAGCGCAAATGAGTTTCAAGATTAGAAAGCGTTATATGAAAATGCTTGCCACAATCACATCAACTAGTTGTGTCTTGAAGAAGTTGCGGGTCAGTGTGCGGGTTGTGATAATGCTGCACTCTTTAAATTGAATCCAGCTTTGCACAGAGTTTTTTTTCTGGCATGTGCTGGTGGACCAGTGTGTGTAGTGGGTGATGTGTGCATTGGACTAATGTGTGTATTGTAACTGATGTGTGTAGTGTGGTGTGTGTATTGTCACTGATGTGGGTAGTGTGACTGATGTGTGTATTGTGACTAATGTGTGTATTGTAACTGATGTGCGTAGTGTGAACTGTGTGTGTATTGTCACTGATGTGTGTAGTGTGACTGATGTGTGTATTGTCATTGTGTGTGTACTGTCACTGGTGTGTGTATAGTCACTGATGCGTGTATTGTCACTGATGCGTGTACTGTGACAGTGTTGCACTCTTTGAATTGAATCCAGCTCTGCGCAGTGTTTTTTTTCGGGCATGTGCTAGTGGACTGATGTTTGTATTGTTGTGTGTGACTGATGTGTGTACTGTGACTGATGTGCATATTGTGACTGATGTGTGTATTGTTGAGACTGATGTGCATATTGTGACTGATGTGTGTATTGTCACTGATGTGTGTGTCACCTGATGTTGTATTGTGATATGTGTGTATTGTCACTGATGTCACTGTGTATTGTCACTGATGTGTGCATTGTCACCAATGTGTGCATTGTCACCGATGTGTGTATTGTCACAGATGTGTGTATTGTCACAGATGTGTGTATTGTCACTGATGTGTGTATTGTCACTGATGCATGTATTGTCACTGATGCGTGTATTGTCACTGATGTGTGCATTGTCACTGAGTGTTGTGTGCATTGTCACAGATGTGTGTATTGTCACTGATGTGTGCATTGTCACTGATGTGTGTATTGTCACTGATGTGTGTATTGTCACTGATGTGTGCATTGTCACAGATGTGTGTACAGATGTCACTGATGTGTGTGTGTGTGTAAGTGATGTGTGTATTGTCACTGTGTGTGTGTGTGTGTGTTGTCACTGTGTGTGTGTTGTCACTGCCTTCTTTCACAGAATTGAATCCATGTGTCTCTGCACCGTGTGTTTCTGATGTGTGTATTGCAGGTGCTGGTGAAAAATCCATCTCTGCACCGTGGACTGATGCAGGTGATTCTAAACTGTTGCACAGGGGACCAGGGGACAGGGAGCAGCCCCGCACACAAGTCCTGGACCATCCAGGAGGTCTCCTATGAGCGTGCGCTACTCCCCCTACGCCCGTAATGGTAACGATGGTGCTGCCGGTCAGACGACCCGGGCCTCTAGGGTAGGTCCCCTGGCTGCTGCCGTAGGTCTTTTAGGCGCAGACAGTCATGGAAACAACTCCACCCACACACAGCAGACACGACCAGTCAGACAGCACTATGGAGTTTGGGAGTGCTTTGCACTCCATTCCAACATACAGGCACACAAAGCACACAGACAGACAGCACGGGGTTCACCTCGGCACTAGAGGCCACCAGCCCTCTGCACGACGATGAACCCCAGCCATCCACATCCACCGCCAGGTTCCCAGGGCAGCAGCCAAGGCGGGTGCTTTCACCCACCAATACCCCTGTGCCTGTTTTGTCCTCCACTGTCATGTCTGAGTCTGATTATGACCAGGTTAGGGAGTGGGAGGTAGAAGGGATGGAGGTGGTAGAGGAGTGGGAAGAGGGGGAGGAAGAAGATGCAGGAGGGAGGGAGGGAGGAGGGAGGGGGGGGGGGTGGTAGATGTAGAGGATGTGATAGACGCAGGGCGAGATAGGGAGGGAGTGGGGGTGGCAGTGTCAGGGCAGGATGTGGGAGGGTTAGGTCATCAGTCCCCACCTGCAGAAGATGCACCCTGCACCACCTGTGGTTGTGGGGGGGGGGGGCAGACCATCAGCCCCTTCCACAGGCCCAACCAGTACCATCTATGGTTGTGGGGGAGGGGGCAGTCCATCAGCCCCCTCCACAGGCCCCACCAATTCCATCTGTGGTTGTGGTAAGGGGGCAGACCATCAGCCCCTTCCACAAGCCCACCAGCTCCATCAGTTGTTGTGGGAGGGGGGCAGTCCATCAGCCCCCTCCACAGGCCCAACCAGCACCACCTGTGGTTGTGTGGGGGGGGGGGGCAGCCCATCAGCCCCCTCCACAGGCCCAACCTATGGCACCTGTGGTTGTCGGTAGGGCAGTCCATCAGCCCCCTCCACCATTGGGGGATCCACAGCCACAGGGGCCTAGGCAAGACCAGCCTGCTCCGGCAGTAGGAGAGCCGCTGTTGCGCCGCTCGGGCCGTGTCAGAAGGCCCCCTGACCGGTATCAGTCTGTCGATTTCAGAACAGACACCTATTTAAGGCGCCAGGAACGGAACAGGAGGAGGAGGGCCCGGCGTTAATCGTCGCCTCCTGTTTCAGGCTACAACATCTGCCATGTTCCTGAGGTGGCTGTAAAGAAGAAAGTCTTGTGCAGATGGTGGGGGTTTGATGTAGGTCAGAGATAAGGCCAGGGTTGAGAGTTGTCATGTAGATGGGTATAGTGAACAAAGGGGAAATCTAACAATTCACAGTGTAGCTAACTTTTAAAGGATGATGGGAGTAGATATTGTGTTTAGAAGAAAGATTTAGTCTTTAAAGTATGTTTGTTTTTATGGTTCTGCTGTACTAACCTTGTTCTTATTGTATATTCAGTTCTGTAGTGTTCTGTCTCTTTTATTTTGATGGGCACATCAGTAATAGAATTAAGAGCGCTCATATTGTAAGCTTTTGTTGCTGGTGGTTAACAGTTGTAATGTAGTAATTATAGTTTGATGTGTTAAAAAAATCTTGTTCATTAGTTTTGGTACTTTGAAACTTTGATATAGAAAAAGTAGATATGCTCATTTATAACTAGCAACAATACGTAGTGAGATTGAAATTTTTAGTAGCATTATGTAGGAAATGGCCCGGGCATTAGGTATAGGTTGAAGATTAGGGTCAGGTAGGGATAGATCATGATAGGTAGTTTAGGTTAGCTCAGGGAGACCGGCAGCACCACATCTGAATTTTGTATTTGCTTTTTCTTATTCATTTAACATTGTTGGTTTATGTGCATATGTGTGGCTTCTAATCTATGTATTTGTTCATCACCTTTTCTAGTGGACATGAAACATATTTGATTATTAATAGTTTATGTACTTAAAGATTCCTTTAATACTTTCTTTCAAGTCATATTTTTGAAAACCTGTTTTCTTTTCTTTTTTCTGTCTTTAGTTTAACACTATTATTTCTGATAGGTTCTAAAATCTCATTTATAGAATAATACACGCATGGATGTGCACACACATGCATGCACGTGGACACACACGCACACACACGTGCACACACACACACACACATCACTCACTCACTGACTCCCACACACGCACACACTTTTTATCTGTCTGTCTGTCTCACTCACACTGAACATGTTCTGAACACACAAGGCACACGGCATGCTGGCACTGCACCTTATCTCTCTGATCTTGTGACCATGTACACTCCCTCTTACTCTCTTATGTTCTTCTGACTTGAAACTTGTTCAGCAAAACCATTCCATGGATGAGATGTTTAGGTACTTAGCTGTTCCTGTCCCACTATCAAGGTTTCCACCCTTCATCTGAGTACTCCTGTTCTTGAAATCCATTCTGCTCTCCTTCACACCTTCCCAGACTTCACTTTTTTGTCTTGCCTGTCTCCTCTACCCTCCTCTCCCTTCTGGTCCCTGACTCCACTCACATTTCCACTTCTCTCCTTTGGCAGACATCTGTTCACACCTGTCTAATCTCCATTTCCCGCATCTCCCACCCAGCTGTGTTTGTTTTTGAAATCCACACACCAGTCTGACCATTCACCTGACCCCCTGCTAATCCTGTTCTCGCTTCACTTGTCACTTGTCGCCAGTCTCTTTCCGCTCTGTTTTCTGATTCCCTGACTCCTGCTTTCCATGGTTTTGTCTCCCTTCCTCAAGGTGGTGGTTTTGAGGATGCGTCCTACCCTTCCCATGCCCTCCTCTGCACATCTACATCTGACCCTGGCTACTAATTCGTATGACCACCATCCTTTTCGTTTTCATTTTTTTAATCCACTGAATGTGTTACATTTCACCCCAGCCACCATCACTTACCACCCCTATGCGTCCACCCTTTCCATTCTCACTTCCACAGTATATACCCCATATAATTTTGTCTCACCATTGTCACAAACTCATTTTTCTGCCCTGTGGTCAGTCCACCCCAACCCCCATCTCAACCACCATCACTTGTCACCCCTGACCACTCTAGCCCTGATGTGCCCTTTGCGGTCGGCTGGGCTATAAGCAACGTTACCTTACCCCTAACCTCTATGCGTCCATCCTCTCCGATTCTCACCTCCACATAGTATACCCACTGTTCTTGGTAATGTTGTCTTCCCGTTGTCACTAACTCGTCTTTCTTTCTGCCCTGCAGTGGCACACCCCCTGTCAGTCGCCTTCCCTGATTTACACTACTTCTATTTCCCCTCATCTTTTCCTTTTTTTCCTTTTTTTTTTTCCAAAGAGAAAAAAAAATCACACTTGTTATTTGCATTTATTTTCCTTTTTACCCTTTTCACTCTTTCCTGTTTTTGGTTTTGAAAAAAAAAAATCTGATATCTTGTTTTCCCATGTAACCATTTTCTTCTCAGTGACAGTTCTGTTGTTTTTCTCTATAATAATCCATCTGAAACCCTTTGCCTTTGATTCACTTTGATTCTTGGTTGCATCCTTTACCCAAGTCATTAACAACAAAAAACAAAGCATTAGTTTTAAAAAGTAAAAATCTGGATAATAAACCAAAAATTGCAATATAGTTGGACACCAAAAATCTGATAAACCAAAAATTGCAAAGTTGGACACCAAAAATCTGATAAACCAAAAATTGGACACCAAAAATCTGATAAACCAAAAATTGCAATAGTTGGACACCAAAAATCTGATAAACCAAAAATCGCAGTAGTTGGACACCCACCCACCACCTTCATTTGGGCAGCTGTTTTATCAAGAGAAAATGCCTCTTTGTTTTCTCCTGTCCCTGACCGTCTTTTCAGTGTCTGGCTTAAAACATAGTTCTGTCTCTCTGTCTCTGTCTGTCTGTCTGTCTGTCTGTCTCTCTCTCTCTGTCTCTCTCTCTCTCTCTCTCTCTCTCTCTCTCTCTCTCTCTCTCTCTCTCTCTGTCAGGTCTCAGGCAGCAGTGTGTTCCTTCACATTCTCTCCCTTGATTCACAATCGCTGTAAATTAGTGTACTACAATCAGACTTACACCAGTTGAATATATCTTTTCAACCTGTATGGGCAACACACACACACACACACACGCACACACACACACACACACACACACACACACACACACACACACACACACACACACACACACACACACACACAACGCACACACACACAGGCACAACACTTACACACATGCAGGCACATATGCATACACACACACACACATTAATTATCTTTAGTATGGTAATGATACTTGAATGCTGTTCAGCAGAATCTGTTTTTGTTTTGTTTTCTTTTCTTTTCATTTTTTTTTTAAATTCCGTTCTCAGCATCTGGTGTGTCACTTTCTTAGTTATATGTTCAGAGAGTCCAACTGCCTGAAGAGCTTGGCTATGATGTCATCAGAAGTGTGTATGTATATGTGGGCAGGAGTTTATGCTTAGTTCATCGTTTCTTGTCCACTAGAAAGGTGATGTCATATTTGATTTTTTTTTGTATCATCATTTTTTTTTCATGTGTCAGTGTGTGTGTGTGTAGTTTACACACACACAAAAAAAACAAAAAAAAAACACAAACATCAAGACAATTTTGAAAAAGAAAAAAAAAAAATTACAAAATATCGAAAAAAAATGACAGTATGGGTAAAAAAAAAAAAAAAAGTTTTCTATGTTGATTAGAAAGTTTTGGAAAGTATTGTCTTTGTCATGTCTGTGTCAGTGTGTGTAGTTTATAAAAAACAAAAAAAAAAATTAAAGACATTTAAAAAAAAAAAAAAATTACAAATATAAAAATGAAAAAAAAAAAACTGGTTGCTTGCTTGTTACATGTTTTTCTGGTGGTGAGGTTGGAAGACTTTTTGTCTAACCAGTACCCAGATCACACATGCAGCTTATTAAAGTACTCTGCTGCTGCATTTGGAAGGGGCCTCATCGGAAATTCTGCAGTTTGCAGAAAAAGATTGTGTGTGTGTGGGGAGGGTGGGATGGCTGGGGGGGGGGGGGGGGGGGGGGGGGGGGGGGGGGGGGGGGGGGGGGGGGGCCTGGCTGGCATAGCATGTGAGACAAGATGAGGTGCTTTATAATGGTGAAAATGTCATTGTGTGTTCTCAAGATGAGTGTTACTATATAGCATGGCTGAAAATCTGGCAATTAAGAGGGCTCAGTGAGAGTACTCTGTGCACAGCACAGCTGAAGAATTGGGCAGTTTAGGAGGGCTCAGTACTCTGTGCACAGCTGAAGAATCGGGCAATAAGAAGGGCTCTGTGAGAGTACTCTGGCTCAGTGAGAGCAATAAGAAGGGCTCTATGAGAGTACTCTGTGCACAGCACAGCTGAAGAATCGGGCAATTAAGAGGGCTCAGTGAGAGTACTCTGTGCACGCTTTGTGTGTGGTGTGTGTGTGTGTGTGTATTTGTGTGTGTGTGTGTGTGTGTGTGTGTGTGTGTGTGTGTGTGTGTGTGTGTGTGTGAGATCTGTGTTTCTTACAATTCAGATGAAAAGGCTGACAGCAGTTGAAGTTCTTTAGCTTTAACAACACAGCTTGGAAGAACAGGGGGAGGGGCGAGGAGGGATGGGGAACGGGGGTGAGGTGGGGGGGGTATAATGATGCAAAAAACGGCGCTTACCAATCATTTCAAGCCGGCATTGAACATTCTGTATCGTCATTTATTTGGTCAAGTCAAACAAGAAGAGGGTGAAAGCGATTCACAATATGTTTCCCGTTTGCGCCAACTTGCAAAAGACTGTGATTTTGGAGCAAAGGAAACTGACTTGACCAGAGATCAAATCATGACAAATGCCAAATTCCTGATCATTCATGGCTCTGCTCCTCCGTTGCTGGGGAAATCCACCACTGAAGTGCTTGGTGTGCTTCACATTGGAGTCAGTTTGGGTTCAGAAAGATGATGGCATTCTGGACCAATATCCTGGTATCACAAACGGAATCGGAAAATTGAAAGATTTTGGTGTTCCAGTTCACTTTGACAAATCCGTTCCTCCCGTTGCGCGCAAACATAGCCGCATACTGATCTGTTTGAGAAAAAAGTTGCTGAAGAACTGAATCATTTTGAAAAAGAAGATGTCATTGAAAAGTTTCTGGTCCAACAGAATGGGTGTCAAGAATCGTTGCCGCACCAAAAAGGAAAAAATCCAGATGAAATCAGAGTGTGCGCAGCCATGAGAGAGGACGGTTACCAAAACGGGGGGTCTGCAGGCATGCAGAACCAGAGTTTATCCATTATCAGTATTTAATTACATTAGCACCACACAGACATTATAGGGGGAGAGTGGGCAGGGGTGGCGGAAGGTGGGGGGGGGGGGGGGGGGGGGGGTGGGGTGGGAGAGGGGGGGTGGGGAAACGGGGGGGGAAAAAAAGGGGGGAGGGAGGGGGGGGTGTGTGTGTGTGTGAGAGTGTGTTTATTCACAGGGGCAACATTGTTGGGGACATATACTAAACTCATTCTGTTTTCTGTGCAGGTGTTGCAAGACTGCTGAGGTCGATATAGGACTGTTTGGGAGGGCCGGAGAGATGAGATGAGGTGAGGTGTGTGTGTGTGTGTGTGTGTGTGTGTGAGTGTGTGTGTGTGTGTGTGTGTGTGTGTGTGTTATTTACAGAGATAGCATTATTGTTGGGTTTCTGCATTATCTTCGGTGTGTTTTCTATGTAGGTGTCAGAGGATAACTACAGACAGAGAGGAGAGCTGAATGTGAGACAAGTGTGTGCATGTGTCTGAGATTCTGAGCTAGAGGGAGGGATGGAAGTGGATGGGGAGAGAGGTATTAGGGAAGAAGGGAAAGGGAGGTGGGGGGGGGGAGGGGGGCCCTGGAGATGGGAGAGGAGGGAAGAAGAAGGGAAGGGTGAGGGGGGAGGGGAAGGTGTGTGTGTGTTATTCACAGGGGCAACATTTGGGGGGCATAGGCTAACTCACTGTTTTCTGTGCAGATGTCGCAGGACTGCTGAAGAAGACATTGGACCACTTGAAGGGTCAGAGATGAGGTGATGGGTATGTGCATGTGTGTGTGTATGTATGTACATGTGTGTGCGTATGTGTGTGTTTGGTATTTACAGGGATAATGTCGTTGGATTTCTCTGTTAATTGTGTTCTCTGTGCAGGTGTCTCAAGATGACTGCAGTCATTGGACAGAGGAGTCCAACCAAGTGTGGAGATTAAAAGGCGACCTCCACCATCCAAAATTCAAGCCGTCTCCACCCGCAGGCAAGTCTGTCTGCAGGTCTGGTGAACAAAGGGTCTGGTGAACGAAAACAAAGCTGTCCATCTTCAAAACAACTTTTGGAGCACCTAAGGCGGTGAGTTATTCTCTTTGCTTTTCGTTTTTTTTTTTTTTTCCTACGGCCAAAATCCACCTCTCCATTTTTTGGCACTTCATACTGTCCTCGCCATCTGCGAAAAAAAAAAAATCCCCCAAAAACAGAAGAGGAAAAAACAAAACAATTTCCACGACTAACTTTTTTGAGTAAGCTGTCTTTTTATGACCGCTGTGTCTTTTTCTCTCTTCTGTTTTTTCTGTAGACCGATCTCTCAAACACCATGCATAGTCTGTCTGTTCTCTTACAATTGGACATATTTTTTGCTGATTTTAATGTTTCACCGTTTGATACCAGGTGTCTGGGTTTGTACATGTTCTCATGTGTGGTACGTATACTGACACTCTCGCTCTCATAATGTGCTGTTTATCATACAAAGAGAACTAAAATGAATAAAACAAAAGACTTTTAAAATAACTTCCTTTTCTTTCAGTTTTTCCCCCAAAGTTGTTTTCACATGTCACCTGACACATTTTCGAATGGGCAAACTGAGTAGGTTCTTATATGATGAAGTATGTGAGTATTATATCATACACTGCAAAATAGAGCAAAAGATTTTGGATAATAAATAGGAGAGAGAGGTAGAAAGGGAGGGGGAAGATAAGGAGAAGGGGGGGGGGGGGGTTGGGAGACGGACAGACTGCAGGCAGACAGAGCAATGAACAGACAGAGAGGATTGGAGAGATAGAGTATGTGAGTGAGTGTGTGTGTGTGTGTGTGTGTGTGTGTGTGTGTGTGTGTGTGTGAGAGGGATAGAGAGAGACAGATGGAGAACATTTACAAAGAGAGCGACAAGCATATAAAACTCATATACATAGTTATATCATTACGCTTAAACCATAGTAGTAATAGAGCAAGCAAGCAAACAAACGAGCAAAGAAAAAATGTGTCCATAATATCAATCAATGCATATGTATCCAAGATAAGTATCTAACATTATTTATTTGGGTTCTCTTGTCAAATATTTGTAAAAAAAAAAAAAAAAAAAAAAAAAAGGAGACAGCGTCTTTTTATAGATACTGATGGACATTTTTCCTGATGATAATGAGTAGATTAATGTGTAGGTATTTGTCTTTAGGATATCTTGATCTGTTTACACCGAACAAAATAGCCACTGCTGTCAGTGTTACTTTATTAATTGTTTCTATATATATTTTGTATTCTAAGAACTCCCAGAACCTTTTTACGACCACACAGTTGAAGAAAAAAATGTTCTATAAAGTCTGTCTTATCATTACAATAAGAACATCAACTCCCGTCTGACATGAAGATGGAAACCTCAAACACTGGCTTATGTTAAAGACCTGGCAAGGGAATGGAACTCGCAGACGGATAACAAACTGTGTAAAATCCATGCAAACCTGAAAGTTTTTACCATGTTCCCTGGGTGGCCCTTAAAGCAGAAACAGTTTTATGCCATTTGCATACAGGCCTTGAAGGAAGAAGTGGAGGAGAGTAGAGATAAGAAGGTGCATGTATGTACATTTGTGTGACAAGGGATGTGTGTGTGTGTGTGTGTGTGTGTGTGTGTGTGTGTGTGTGTGTGTGATTCGTATGCTTCTTGAAACCCATTGAGTTCCGAGAGCCAAATTCAAGGCCTTGAAAACTCTTGAAAATCAATAAATTGTGGTTCTGTTGACCAAACCTTCTTGAAAACCTTTGAAAATCAAGCCATGGTCGTGATCCCACATTGTCGTCTGCTATTTAACCAAGAAAGATCAAATGCGAATGCTGTGTCCCATTAAATCCTGATCTTAATGTGTCCATAGGCGAATCCAGTACCAGCTCTTCAGCCACAATGGACGTGTTTTGCTCAAAGACTGATGTGCTGAAATCTGAAATTCTTTGGACATTGCAGACCGTAAACTCACACCAAAGCTCCAACTCTTGTGATGGAATTCTCAGCTTTTTCAAACAGTGTTTCCAGACAGTCGAATCACCAAAGGATTTCAGTGTGGCGAGGGAAAAGCCAGGTATTTGGTGACATTTGGCATTGCACTTCACTTTCACTCATTATTTAAAAAACACACACACACACGCACACAAGAAGAATCAAAGTACGTGCTAATGTGTGATGAAAGTCTAAACAAAGAACTGAAGCGTAAACAGCTTGATATACATGTGTGCATTTGACTTTCCAGACTTTTAGCCGTTTTTTCTGTGTGAAATGACTTTCCAGTTAGTACTAGTAGTACTTGTGCATTCTGCTGTGTGAAGTAACAGCTGATCAGGTCGATGAAGGACAGATATCAGGGGAGGGGCGTATCCAGGTACACATGTATTGTAGCCTTGAATAAGAAAAAAAAAATCATCTTGAAAACGCCTTGAATTTTGTTCTTGGGAATCTGTAGGAACCCTGTGTCTGTGTGTGTTACTGTGCAGTTATGTTTCTTAACAACACAGCTTGGAAGGACAGAGTGGGAGGAAGAGGGCTGGAGGAAGAGGGAGGGTCGAGGGTGGGGAGGGAGCCACAGGGATGGGGAAGGGGGGGGGGGGGGGAGGGAAGGGTGGAGAAGTGTGTGTATGGGTGTGTGAGTATGTTGTTTGCAAGGGCAGCAGTGTCTGTGGCATATACTACCTAAATGTTTTTCTGTGCAGGTATCTCAAGACTGCTGAAAGAAGACATTGGACCATTTGGAGGGACGGAAAGGAGGTGAGATGTGTATCTGTGTGTGTCTGTATGTGTATGTCATTTACGGGGATGAAATTATTGTTGGAAGTTTATGGTGACTTAATTTTGTTCTCTAGGAAGGTGTTCAGATAACTACTGACATTGGACCAAGAGGAGAGCCAAATACAAGATGAGTGTGTGCCTGTGTGTTTGTGAGTTGGGAAGAATGGTGGAGGGGAGGGGGTGGGGGGAACAGGGGGGGGAGTAGACAGGGGAGGGGGGGGGAAGAAGGGGAGGGGAGAGGTGTTGGGAATGGGATCGTGGCTGTGAGCCAGTGTGTGATAGTCATAGGGTCAACATTGCTGAGGGCCTATACTTTAATTGTTATTTTGTCTGTGCAGGTGTCTTGAGACTGCTGAAGACGCTGAACCATTTGGAGGGCCAGAGACAAGGTCAGGTCTGTTTCTCTGTGTGTGTGTGTGTGTGTGTTGTTGTATAGGGATGATATTATTGTTGAATGTCTCTTAGTTGTGTTTTGTATATGAGTGTCTCAAACTGACTACAGGAGGACAGGGAGAGGAACATGTATGTGTGCGAGTGAGTGTTATTGACAGAGGCAGTATTGTTTGGGGCATGCATATTAACTCGTCATGTGTAATTCAGTGATTTCTGAATTTAAAGTGAATACATTCTGCTAATGAAGAGGTCTCTTGAAGAATCCACTCAGAAAACCACACTGAAGAGCCCAGTAGGTGTTGAACAGTTGTCTTTGTAAACGGGAAACTGACTGATACTTGGGTGGGAGTTGGTGTTCAAGGTGTAGTTTACTGCATAATATATTTAGGCAGTCATCAGTGGTTCCTATATCACACCAGTATATGCTGAATGATTGCAGGTGAGAGAAGACTACCCCAGGTCGGGGGGGCCAGCTGAACAGAGGGTTTTCCAGGACATCAGGTCTGACAGCCACTGTTAGACTTGGATCTTCTGCTGGTAAGTGGCATGGTCCCTTTGTGTGTGTGTACACAGTTTTGCATTTGTATCAGGTAGCAGTTGAATTCAAATGTCAAAACTGCATTTGCAGAGTGGACATCCAGGCAGGCCAAGATGTTGCAGTACAAACCTGATGAGGACAAAGGACGTGGTAAGTGTCTCACAGAAAAATAGTAGCTTTTTTGTTTTAGAGTATTTAGGCTAGGCCAGTCCAGTCCAGTCTGGCTTCAAGGACACATTTCTCACCAGTCATTACATGAAAGAAATGGCCGACCTTACCGGGAGAATGACACAGTGTGTGTGTTGAGGGTACATGTCAGAGTGCTTTTGATGGTAAAGAATTGATAATAGATTCAACTTCACATTGTTTCAGTGGTGGAACTCCATCATGCTTTATTGCAGACAACTTGAGAACACTGTTGAGATATTCCACCTGATCTGATTTTCATTTCCTGAAAGAGATTTGTGTTTTCATTGAAGATTCTATATTATAAAAAAGTGAAAGTATTTAGCATGGTTTAGGAAATCTGTTTTAAAAAGTTACATGTGTGTCTGTGTTGGCTTTCTTTTAACAGCTTTGTTGAACTTTGACAGGATAGCCCTGATATGGGCCCTCACGGTCGGCTAAGCTGGAAGCAACATGATACTCCATCAAAAACAGATGAAAGGGTGAAACAGTAAGGCAACGGATGTTGGTGAGTATCCAGGTGTTTTATGTGTGTGAATGTGTAGTAGATACCTGCAGTGTGCAGTCTTTTGGTGTTGAAGAAAATAACTGTTATTTGTGTGTGTGTGTGTGTGTGTGTGTGTGTGTTCATCTATGTGTAGGAGGAAATTGACTGAGGAGGTGACAGCCCTGATATGGTCCCTTGCAGTCAGCTAGGCTGTAACCAACTTGATTTCAATTGTGAGATTTGACTGACCCCAAAATACAGCAGGATTTGGTTCCTTTGGATATGGCCCTAATGTAATAGCTGAAAGGAGCTATAGTTGATGTTCACTGTTCAAATCCAATGGTCATCTTTCTAGTCTTGTTGCACAGTGAGGCTGTAGATTTACCTACGGTTGATGGTTAGTGCAACATCTTTTGAAAGCTAGAGCCAGCCTTGTACAGGAGGAGCACTTCTTCCTCCTATCTTTTGAGCTGGTGCATGTGTGTGCGTATAGAAAAAACTGTTAGAATTTGACGGAGTTTTAGATGACATCGTGTGTGTGTTGTGTCATCCATTGTTCTCAGTCATTGCATTCAGCCTGTTACAGGTTAGCATGCACGTTGATAGTCTTTTCACTCAGTATGCATGCATTTTCACCAGTTTTGTTATTCACAAAATGTTTGTATTACTGACAGAGGTATTGAAATCGCTTGACACGAACATATTTTGGGAACAGCCACTATGCTGTATTAATCACTTTCTGTTCATTCGCATTGTAATGGACTTTTTTCTTCGTATATATAAAACTGTGCATGTCCCAAGTTTTGTGTTTGATGTGCGCTGTATTATCATTTTCTTGGATTTTTCTTGTTTCGTTTGTAAAGAGCTGTGCTTGATTTTAGTTTGAAACAAACGGGAATTTTTTTTTCTTGTTCTTGCTATAAAGTTATGAAGATCAGCGTCTACCCAGCAGCTCTGCCTGATGGTGGCTGTTTGAAATAAAAGGTAATTTTTTTGTTGTGTTTACAGTGTGAAGATTTGCCTCCAGCCATTGAGTTCATCTGAGCAATGTTTTGTGGACGCTGGGTCCAGTGTTACAAAGATGGAGCTCGTCTTGCTTCTGCCATCTTGTGAGGGGGAAAGGAAGAGGGGGTGAGAGGGGGGTGTGAAAGAGCAGAAAATGTGTAGAAGATTCTGACAGCAACATAATCATGTATGTTGTTAAAGCATTATAGTGTAGCCAGATCTTCACTTTGACAGAAGCTGAGTGACTTTGAAAAATGATTATGTGTGTTGATTATGTCATGAATTGTTTTTGTCATTCACTGCTTTGAGTAAGGTGATAGTCCTATAAATTGTTTCTGGCTGATGCATGTAAAAGTGTCCTTGATTCTGTTGATAGTCTTATGAATTGTTTCTGACTGATGCATGTAAAGTGTCCTTGATTCTGTTGACAGTCTTATGAATTGTTTCCAGCTGATGCACGTAAAATTGTCCTTGATTCTGTTGCAGGCTGGCATGTGTTTTTATTGCTGGCTGGACGCTGCAGAAATCACGGACTCTGTTCACGCTCTGCAGGCCATGTCACCCGACGCACCGTGCTTTATCCTCGGAGATTTTAATGACTGTGACCTCAATTCAAGCCTGCCTTCTTTTAAACAGTATGTGTCATGTTTTTTACAAGAAAGGATAAAATACTTGATTTATGCTACTGTAATATACCATCTGCATACAAGTGTGTTCAGCTCCCCCCTGTTGGTCAGTCTGATCACAATGCCATTCATCTCTTGCCAGCTTACAGACCAAAAGTGAAAACACAACCTATCACTAAAAAGCAAGTGCAGTGTTGGACACAAGAAAGTGTTGATGAATTACAGGCTTGTGTTTGAATGTACAGATTGGAATTTGTTTTTGAATTCTAGTTTTGACATTAACGAGCCACCGATGTTATTTCCAGCTACATTTCTTTCTGTGAAACACATGATTGTACCTACTAAAACTATCAAAATATTTCCCAACAACAAACCTTGGGTTACAAAATCTCTGAAAATCTCTGAAAATAACTCTAAATGAAAAAAAGAGCTTTTCAATCAGGCAAAAAAAGCGATCGTAAGGTTGTACAAAAGAAACTGCAAACGGAGATTGAAGAATCAAAGAGAGCTTACAAGAGAAAAGTTGAAAACATGTTCCAGAATGGAAATATGCGAGATGATGCATGGAAAGGAATAAAGGTTTTATCAGGTTCAGGGAAAAATGTTCAAACCAAAATATTAGTAAAAAAAAAACACAGCAAAAGAACAGAAGCAATTTGCAGAAAAGCTGAACGATTTTTACTGTAGATTTGATGATAAAGATTTTAGTAAAGAATTAAAGGAAGTGAAGGAAGAACTCCAAAGCAATGTTAAAAACGATGTTGATGGAAGTGATTCTGTTGTGATTGAGGAAAATGATGTTCAGTTGTTTTTCAAACGTTTAAATGTGAGAGAAAGGCAATGGGCCCTGATAATATCTGTGGAAAATTGTTGAAGGTGTGTGCTTCTCAGCTCTCCTATGTTTACAGTCGTTTGTTTACCTGGTCACTTAGAGAATGTATAATTCCTGTTTTATGGAAAAATGCCACTGTATGTCCTGTTCCAAAAAAAAAAACGCAACCCAAGCTGTTTAAATGATTACCGACCAGTTGCCCTCACATCTGTTGCAATGATGAAATGTCTTGAAAGAATTGTCCTCAGTTATGTTTTAAAAGATACTACACAGTACCAAGACCCGTTTCAGTTCGCATACCAACAACAGAACAGATCAACAGATGATGCCACACTCACACTTCTCCATCATGCTTTTTCACACCTCGAAAACCTGCCTCCTTTGTACGCATTCTCTTTATTGATTTCTCATCAGCATTCAACACCATACAACCACATCTGATGGCAAAGAAACTCATTAACATAAATGTGGGTAACAAGCTCATTCTTTGGATAATTGATTTTCTTACACAGAGGACACAGTCTGTTCGATATCAAAGTGTTGTTTTTCTTCCAGAGTCATTTCAACTGGCGCACCCCAGGGTACTGTTTTATCACCAGTGCTTTTTACTCTGTACAAAATGATTGTTCAGGAAGTGATTCAACTTTGTACATTAAATATTCAGATGACTCAGCACTTGTAGATCTTTCCAACTCTGATTCTGTTTACTTCAAGGAGGTTCAAAGATTTGTTGACTGGTGCGATCATAACTATCTTCTGAATGTAACAAAAACGAAAGAAATGTTGATTGATTTTAGAAAGAATCCAAAAGCTGTACCACCACTTTTTATCAAAGGTGCTGAAGTAGAACGTGTTGAATCATACAAATATTTAGGAACTTTTATAGATAATAAGCTGAATTTTAAATCCCATGTTGAGTATGTCCACAAAAAATGTCAAACCAGATTATATTGTCTTCGCAAGCTGCGATCATTTCATGTGAATACTGACATTCTTCGACATTTTATTCATGCTTCTTGGAATCTGTTCTAACTTTCTCATTATGTGTTGGTATGGTGGTTGACTGTGAAGAGCAGAAATGTGCTTGAGAAAGTGGTGAACGTGGGAGGAAAAAAAATCGTTGGTGAGAGACAAAAAAGTCTGAGTGAGCTATAGGTGCCGTGTTAGTTGTAAAGCGAAGAAGATTACGTGTGACCAGACCCACGTCCTTGCAAATCAGTATGACCTTCTTCAGTCAGGACGAAGATATCGATCGGTTAAATGCAGAAGTGTCAGATTTAAACAAAGTTTTATTCCCCCTGTCCATTGATTTCTTGAACCGAGAAGATGTTTAATTGAAATCCAAATTCCTCTATATGAATGTATGTCATATGTGAGAAAATGGGTAATGTGGCTAAATTATTGTTTATTTGCTGTGAATGTGTGTGACCACAAATTAATTTCTCAAATGATTTTTAATGAAAAAGCAGACCTTGTCTGGGCAGGAACTTCTGAAAGCTGTATTCAGTTTCACAAGTAGGTAGGTGTGTGTGTGTGTGCGTGCATGCGTGTGTGTGCGTGTGCGTTTGGTGTGTGTGCAGAAAGCTTTTCAATTTTGATGAAAGCTTTGGATGACATCAAGTGTATTGATTGTGTCATGAATTGTTTACGTTCATTGCAGGCATTCTGTTACAGGTTGGCATGTGTGTTTGTAATGAGCACTGTCACCAACACTGTTTCTTAACAATTATATGCATGCCTTTCCCCAGTTTTATTATTCACAAAAAAGTTCGTTTTACATACAGCAATATTGAAGTTGTTTGGTGGAAAGATATTTCATGAACAAACACTGAGCTGTACTGAAAGAATATTATGGACAATTTTTTTTTAAGCTAGATCCAGCCTTGTAAGGGAGGAGCATTTCTTCCTGCTATCTTTTCAGTTGGTGCATATGTGTGTGTGTGTACGTAGAAAACTTTTAGAATTTGACAGAGCTTTAGATGACATCATACATGTTAATTGTGTCATTCATTGTTTTCAGTCATCGCATTCATTCTGTTACAGGTTAGCTTGCATGTTAATAGTCTTTCACTCAGTATGCATGCATTTTCCCCAGTTTTGTTATTTCACAAAATGTTTGTATTACTGACAGAGGTATTAAGATATTTTGGGAACAGACTCTAAGCTGTATTTAATCATTTTCTCTTCATTAGGATTGTAATGGACTTATTTTTTCATATATATAAAACTGTGCATGCCCTAAGTTGTGTGTTTGATGTGCTCCGTAGTATTTTCATATGACTGCTCAAGGGATAGCCTACGAAACTTCAGCTTGGATTTTTCTTATTTCATTTGTAAAGAGCTGTGCTTGAATTTAGTTTGAAGCAAGCAGGGATTTTTTTTTTTTTTTTTCGTGTTCTTGCTATAAAGTGATGAAGATCAGCGCCAACCCTGCTTTGCCTGGTGGTGGCTATTTGAAATAAAAGTTTTTTTTTGTTTTGTTTTGTTTTACAGTGGTGAAGATTTGCCTCCAGCCATTGAGTTCACCTGAGCAATGTTTTGTGGACGCTGGGTCCAGTGTTACAAAGATGGAGCTCGTCTTGCTTCTACCATCTTGTGAGAGGGGGAAAGGAAGAGATGGTGAGAGGGGGGTGTGAAAGAGCAGAAAATGTGTAGAAGATTCTGACAGCAACATGATCATGTATGTTGTTAAAGCACTATAATGTAGCCAGATCTTCACTTTGACAGAAGCTGTGAATGACTTTGAAAAATGATGTATGTTGATTATGTCATGAGTTTGTCTTGTCATTCACTGCATAGAGTAATGTGATTGTCTTATGAACTGTTTCTGTCTGATGCATGTAAAAGTGTCCTTGATTCTGTTGATAGTCTTACGAATTGTTTCTTTCTGGCTGATGCATGTAAAAGTGTCCATGATTCTGTTGCAGGCTGGCATGTGTTTTTATTGTTGGCTTTGACATAGACGCTTTCAGCCTGCATGCATGTTTTTCCCCCTAAGTTTTTTTTTTTGGTTTTGTTTTTTGTTTTGTCTTTGTTTTTGTTTTGTTTTTTGTTTTTCAAGATACTAATAGTACTAACAGTATTGAAACATGGGGGTGTACACAAGGATTTTCTGTTCATTATGAGCTATATACTGTATTTTTTTGTATGAATGAAACTGTGCATGTCGAAGCTTTGTGTTTATGTGTGTATTGTATTTATCATTATCATATGATTATTCAGAGGATGGCATGTGAGACTTCTGACCTAAAAATGCCTAGTCTGGATTTTCTTACTGTAGGTGTGGTCCTAATAGAATTATTTGAAGAGAGCTCTGCTTGATGTTAGCTGTTTAAAACAAAATGATAATCTTTCACTTCTTTTTTTTCAGTGAAGCTGCTAATCTGCATATGGGTGATTTTTAACGAAAAAGCAGACCTTGTCTGGGCAGGAACTTCTGAAAGCTGTATTCAGTTTCACAAGAAGGTAGGAGGTGTGTGTGCGTGCATGCGTGTGTGTGTGTGTGTGCAGAAAATTTTAAACTTTGATGAAAGCTTTGGATGACATCATGTGTATTGATTGTGTCATGAATTGTTTACATTCATTGCAGGCATTCTGTCACAGGTTGGCATGCATGTTTGTAATGAGCACTGTCACCAATACTGTTTCTTAATATATGCATGCCTTTCCCCAACTTTATTATTTACAAAATGTTCGTTTTACATACAGCAATATTGAAATTGTTTGGTGTAAAGATATTTCATTTTTAAAAAAACACGTAGCTGTACTCAAAGAATATTAGGGATGTTTTTTTGTGTGCCCTAAGTGTTGTGTTTGATATGTTCTGTATTATCATTTATTATACAATTGCTCAAGGAATGGCGTATTAAGAGTTCTGACCAAAGATACAGGTTGGACAGAGAGCAGGTTGGAATTTTCTTTTTTTTTTTTTTTTTTTTTTTTTTTTTTTAAAGAGCTGTGCTTGATGATGTTAGCTACTTAAAGCAAAAGGAAATTTTTTTCTTATTTTTGTTTTACAGTGATGATGAAAATCTGCCCATGACTGATTAATGCAGCACCAAACCACATCCAAGCAACATCTTGTGAAAACTGGATCCCGTTTGACGAAGAATGGGCATCTCTCCTTTTTACTGCCTAGTGTTTAGGGGTAAGGAGGATGTGTGTGTGTGTGTATGTGTGTGTGAAAGAGCAGAAGATGTTTAAAGTATGACGGAAGATGACATGCGGATCATGTGTTTTGTCATAGTACTGTAGCGTAGCAAAGTACTCATTTAGACGAAAGCTGTTAATGAATTTAGTAGCAATTATTTGCGTTGATTACATCATGAATTGTTTTTGTAAGTCATTGCATAGTGTAAAGTGAAAGTCACATGAATTGTTTTTAGTCACTGCAGAAAAAGTGTCCTTCATTCTGTTTCAGAGTGGCATGCATTTTCACTGTAAGCTCTGAAAATGACACTTCTGCTCTGCATGCATGGGTTTTTCCTCTTATTTGTACTTCCACTCTGTGTGTATGTGTTCCACACGTTTTATACTTCCGCTCTGTGTGTATGTATTTTTCCCCTGTATTGTACTTCCACTCTGTGTGTATGTGTTTCACCTGTTTTATATACTTCCGCTCTGTGTGTATGTTTTTTTTCCCTGTATTGTACTTCCACTCTGTGTGTATGTGTTTCACCTGTTTTATACTTCCGCTCTGTGTGTGTGTTTTTTTCCCCTGTATTGTACTTCCACTCTGTGTGTATGTGTTTCACCTGTTTTATACTTCCGCTCTGTGTGTATGTTTTTTTCCCCCTGTATTGTACTTCCACTCTGTGTTTTTCCCCTGTATTGTACTTCCACTCTGTGTGTATGTGTTTCACCTGTGTTTATACTTCCCGCTCTGTGTGTATGTTTTTTTCCCCCTGTATTGTACTTCCACTCTGTGTTTTTCCCCTGTATTGTACTTCCACTCTGTGTGTATGAATTTTTCCACAGTTTTGTTCTTCTGCTCTGTATGTATGTGTTTCCCCCCAGTTGTGTTATTTACAGCATGTTTGTTTCACTGGCTGGGTCCAAACACTGAGATGTACATTACGATTTTGTGTGTGTTAAGAGTATATGGATTAGTTGTTCTGTATACATGAAACTGTGCCTGTCTTGGTTTTGCGTTAATGCATTGTATTCATCATTTTATATGATCACTCAAGAGATAGCTTGTTGGACGATCTAAGGGCAGAGTATGGGTTTTCTTTAGATGTGGTCCTGATGTATTTATTTGAAAAGAACTCTGGTGTTAGCAGTTCAAAACAACAGTGTAATCTTTTTGTTCTTCCACAGTGAAGCTGCTGATCTGCCTGAGGAGGATGCTTAATGCAGCAGCAGACCTTGTCTGGGCAGCACCATCTGAAAGCTGTATCCAGTTCTTATTTTTACAGCAGAGCATTTGTCCTCCTACTAATTTGTGAGTAGATGTTTCTGTGTTGGCATGAGAGAGCAGAAAATGTTTAAAGCATGATGGAAGTGTTGGATGATGCTAAGATCATAGCACTGTAGCGTAGTCAGTTCAGTTCTCACTTTAACATCAGCTGTTAGTGACATTCTGGACTGGCTATAGACACACATTTTAGGTGGAACTAGTCTTCCCCAGTGTATGTGCAATGTTTGTGATTGCACAACAGTTGCTTATATTTATCAGTTTGCTTTTGTAGCATGTTTATCCTTTCCTTTTTCGTTTTTGCATTTAAGAATTTCTCTTGTAGATCTTTGAGCCAGTCTCGTAATCAGTGTTTTTAATAGATGAATTCAATTTGAATATCTGAAGCTAAATTCAGAAAACAAAAAATGGTGCTATGCACTGCTGTACACTTTTTTTTTTTTTTTTTTGCTGTCCCAACCTCTGCGCCACCTCGGAGGCAGTGCACCCACACCGCTCATTCCGACAGAGTGAGGAAGCACATTGTGATCAGTGTATAATGCTGCTGCGCATAGGGAGCTGTAAGTAAATGAAAAGTTAATAATTGTGTGTTGAGTATGTCATTGTCTTTCAGTTGCATCCATTTGTATGATAGTTTTGTTTCATTTCCCCGCGTATGCAGACTGGTACTCCTGCCGACACTCCCAGTACAGGCACAAGGATTAATCCCATCTACCCAACAAAGGGAGTGGAGTTTTGTGTGTATGATGACCATTTTTTTTATCCCGCCATTAAGGCAGCCATACTCCAGCTTCAGGGAAGGTGCATGTTATATGTAATGTGTCATCTGTGCCAATGGCCAAACTGGCTTTCTCTTCCAAAATTTTGGTGATGGGATTTTACGTGTGTGCAAGATGTAAGTGCGTTCACACATGTAGAACCTTGGGTTTATGGTCTCATTTGAAAACCTGTATGGGAAATGGAGTCAAAACCAGTGTTACCTCTGAGGGAAAAATCCCCCTGTACTGAAATGGTTCAGCTGAGATTCAAACCCACAACCCCAGGATCACCAAGATTACAAGTCCAGTGCTCTACCACTGAGCTATTCGGGCCCCCATATGATCGTTCAATGAATTGTTTTCAGTCATGGCATAGATTAGTGCCATTCATATTGTAACAGGTTGGCATGGAAATTTACAGTAAACACAACAGTTGCAATTTTTGTTTCCTCCAATTTTTCCTATTTACAAAATTTTACTAACAACAGGGTTGAAATTATTTAGATTTTGAAGTATTTCAGGAAGGCACTGGCATGCACATTACAATTCTATGTTTTAAAGGAATGTATGTGGTATATTTATCTGAAATTGTGCTTTGCCCTAGGTCTAATTGATGCACTCTGTACTATGTGTATGTGATAGATCAAGGTGTGCTTGTGACACTTCTGACCTAAACATGCATGAAGGATTCTCTTACTCTAAATGAGGCCCAAATGTAATAATTTGCAAAGAGCTGTCAGCCATTTCAGACACTACGGTAATCTTTTCCTTCTTGGTTTGCAGTGATAGCGCTGAAGTGGATGCTGCAGCTGACCTCATCTGGGCAATGACCTGAAAGCTGGATCCACACACACATTCTGATTATGGAAATCCGTTCCGTATACTTGTCATTATCATTCTGTGGCTGATGGAAACTGAAACTCCTGTTTCTTGATGGTTGCATCCAGGACAGAAAGTAACTGATGTGTGTAGGCGATTGTGGTGGGAAAACATTGTGTGTTGAGTGATTGATCTGAAGACTCGTTTGCTGATTTTAGTATCAAATTGTATGATATTCTGTTCAAAATGGACAATAGCTCATGGTAAAATGCACCATGAATGCAAAGTAAAAGATGAGCGCTCCTTTTGAGTCCATTTGTCCACATGCTAAGAAGTCATAATGATCATCACACTCAAATTTTTTTTAATTTTGTGTTTTTGGTTGCATGATTTATACATAAGCATCATCCTGATACAGAACCTCAATGCATGTTCAAAATATGTTCTTCTGAAAGTGATTGATTTCTTCTTTTCAGACATGCTAAAATCATGTCGACAATGATCACAAATGTAGGTTGTGAAGTCAATTAGAAAAAAGGTAAAACCCACATGCTGGCAGGGATTCCAGTGCTACCAATGACAAGCAAAAGGAAAGGAAAAGAGCGGCAGCCGCCATATGTAGGCATTGTGCCAATATAAATATCTATAGAGGTTTTTCATTCTGTAACATTTGAAGCAAACTTCATATAACTGGAGAACATCTGGGATTAAAAAAGGTGGTTGTTCCACAGTCATATATTTACTCTGCTTGCTGCAGTTCAGTACAAAGCTGCAAATAATTACAGAAATGGTTGTATCACACATAAAACGTTTGTGTTGTAAGGTAAAAGCAAAAATAAGATCAAGACCAACATTATCAGGGTTTGTAATGTGCATGAGTGGGGTTTAAACAACATCGTTGTCTGTAGTCAGTAACGTTTTCTTTATTCATTGAGTTACTAAGCTTCACCGTTTAGAATTGATTGTGCTGATTTTTGCTGATGATATTTTTTACTATCAAGAGCCAGTGGTTGGTATACAGACATCTAAATAATTTGTACTCCACAGCAAGCAGACTAAAATGAAATATTGTGAATAAGACAAATATTGCCAAGTTTCCCTGCAGCAAGCAGACAGAAATAAAATGTTATGAGTAAGACAAATGTTGAATATGAATAAGACAAATACTGTCGTGTTTCCCTGCAGTAAGCAGATTAGAATGAAATGTTAGTATGAAATAAAATGAATCATGTGTTTTATAAAGGGGGATATCTTGCATGCACTGAAAAACACACACTAAAAGAGAATAGTTGTGGTTAATGCATACAATCAATTCGGTATTTATTTCCCTTGTTGATTTCGCATGTTATTATATAGTCAAATGAGTACAGAAGGCAGTTACTTTTTAACATTTTGTACAAGTTGGATAGCAATTCCTTCAGTGCTTTTACAAAGTTATTTGATTCACAGGAGCAACCTAGTTTACATAATGGAGCAGAGATATGGGCTTTTGTGAAAAAAATTCATAATTGAAACAGTTCAGTTGTAAGCTAGAAGTACTGTTTGAATGGCAACACCAGTGATCTGGTTTATAATGAACTTGTTATGAAATTCTTTTTTGAAGTGTATAAAATGCTAGCTCAAATTAGAATGGAGGACTGCAGAATACTCTGTCAAGGCTAAGGGTAAGAGGACATGGGCCTCTGATGTGCAACATAGGATTTGTTTGGGATCACCAAAGTCTTGAAAATGTATCAGCATTTCTGAATCGTTTCAGAGGATTGTTAACTGCAGATGGCAGGACTGGCATGGAGACCTGTTTACCCTTTCCATAACAATTCAGTATTCATGGCACAGGTTTTTAGTAGATTGAAAGAAAAGTCCGTATTGAATACATTTTTTCCTGTGTACAAAATGATGCACCCATAATTCCGAGAAGAAAACAGTTCTCACCTGTAAGCTTTAGCAATCAGACATCTTTACATCTTTTTTTTTTTTTTATTTTTTTTTTATACAGTCGGATACATTTAAATTGTCCATGTATTTGTTTTCAGAATATTTCAATTCTGTCCTTGATCAGGAGGCTGTTAAGGCTAATGAGCGAAAATAGCTCCTATGTATCCAAGGCTTCAGCTCAACATAGGTAAAAATCACCCTGCACAGATAAACATGTTATCCCTCCCAGTAGTCACTCTGAGATTATTGAAAAAGTTGATTTGCACAGCTGTTTGTAGTGAGAAAACTCTCTCTCTGCTGTCTTGCACCATTTCATCTTGACATTATTTCATATGTGGCATTTATGAAGGCCCGATACTGACCATTCCTTTTTTTTTTTCAACTGTAATGTGAACCTCATCCCCATACTGCCCTCTGCTGTCCTCCTTTCATTAGGCCACTATTAAAGGCTTCATTTGTTTTTTTTATATTTGGGGGGGAGGGGGGGGGGGGGTACTATTTGGTGTGGTTTTTTTTTTTTTTTTGAGGAGATGGGTAGAGGACTTGAATTCATCGATATTGTGCCACAGCATTCAAACACTGTCAAAATTGTCCATAGGCTTGAAATTGAACAAATTAACAAAGGGGGGAAAAGAGTTTACATTGTGTAAGAAAGCCAAATGGAGTCTTGTACACTTTCAGTTATCTGAGAATGAAGCGTATGAAACGCCTTTGACAGCTTTTTAAATGACCAAAAATTTTCTTTTTACGCAATTCTATCTAGAAACTTGAGTCTTCATTTTGAAACAAGCCCCGGCTGATCCTTGGTCTGGAAAAAAAAAAAAAAAATGAACACTAGACAGGCAGTATCTTACAGGCATGCACAAAACTTAAAACTCATTTTCAGATTGCCCACACAAAGCAAGAAGCCAGTATAAACCAACAAGACCCAATTATTTTGCATTAGAAAACACAAATGTAAGCATATATGAAGTGAAATAGATTAATATACATGCATACAAAAGGTGAATGAAAAGTTTTGGGGGGGGATCAAAAGGTGGGAGGGAGGGTTCCCTTTCTCATATATACACCATGCAATATTGTTTTGGTGTGTTGTACTCTCAGCTTGTTTCTGTCCATTCTCCTCTCAAGGCTCAACACTTCTTTTGGTCTTTCTGGATCTGTCCTTTCCTGGTTCTCATCATACCTCTCTGATCACATTCAAACTATTTCAGTGAGAGGTGTTAAGTCTCCAGCAAGAGCACTTCAGTTTGGTGTCCCTCAGGGATCTGTCCTGGGACCCGTTTTGTTTGTGTTGTACACCCAGCCTCTCTCGGCCATTATCAGCCAACACTCTCTCCTTCACCATAGTTTTTCAGATGACAACCAGCTGTATATCTCTGCCCATCTCAGTCAGCTTCATGAAATAATCTTCTCTTCTCAAGCATGCATTACCGATGTTAAATCATGGATGCACAATAACAAACTACAACTTAATGCAGACAAAACTGAAATAATCCTCATTGCTTCGAAACACACTGTCAGAACTCATTTTCTCCCTTGTTATACAAATTTTGATGGAAACAACATAAATCTATTAGTGTCTGTTCGTAACCTCGGCATTACGCTTGACCAAACCCTTTCTTTCAAACATTGTATCTCTAATGTGTGCAAGTCCTGCTACCTTGAACTTCGTAGAATCAGCTCAGTTCACCGTTTTCTCACTCAAAATGCCCTGAAGATCCTAATCTGTGCTTTGTTCTGTCTCAGCTCGACTATTGTAACTCCCTCCTTGCCGGTTATCCCTCTAGGCTCATCTCTAAACTTCAAAACGTTCAGAACAATGCCGCCCGTCTGATCTCCCGCTCCTCTAGATCTGATCATATATCACCAATTCTGTCATCCCTACACTGGCTCCCCATTCAGTCTCGCATTGACTTTAAAGTTCTCCTCCCAGTTTTCAAATCACTGAATAATCTGCCTCCCTCCTACCTCTGACCTCCTTCATCTCGATGTTCCGTCTCGCAACTTACCCTCATCCACTGATTCTCCTCACTTCGGCTTCCCTCTGCACACCTGAAAACTTCAGGCCAACGATTTTTCTCATACCTGGCACCTGCTCTGTGGAAAGTTCTGCCTTCTTCTCCATGTAACACAGACATTTTTAAAGACTTTCAAAACCTCCCTGAAGACGCATCTTTTCCTCGCACTGATTAATGATATCCACTTACCTCTGTGCGTGAGTCTGCTTGTTTTGACACGCTCATGTGTCTGTCTGCATGTGTATGTTTTTTTTGTGTGTGTGGTGTGTGCATGCGCACGCATGTGTGTGCGTGCTTTGAGTTGGAATGTTTCTGTAATATGCGCTTTGGGCTCTCAGGAGGTAAAGCGCTCTATAAATATCCTTTTACATTACATTACAAGTAGATTTCACAGAGCAGTGCACACGGTCAAGTCCTATACATGGAGACATACACAGAGCAGTGCACACGGTCAAGTCCTATACATGGAGACATACACAGAGCAGCTCACATGGTCAAGTCCTATACATGGAGACATACACAGAGCAGCTCACATGGTCAAGTCCTATACATGGAGACATACACAGAGCAGTGCACATGGTCAAGTCCTATACATGGAGACGTACACAGAGCAGCTCACACAGTCAAGTTCTATACATGGAGACATACACAAAGCAGTGCACATGGTCAAGTTCTACACATGGAGACATACATACACAGAGCAGTGCACATGGTCAAGTTCTGATCACTGTAGCCCAGCTGACCACACAGCGCCTTTCCTAGTGCTGGCTGTCAGTCAAAGTCCAGCACGGAACAAAGTCGCTTCACAAAACAACTCAGCTCATGGAAAAAAACACATCCAGAAAAACGAACAACATGCAACTGTGACATGGTGACCAGCTATATGTTAAGCTGACAAAGCAGGCTGTGCAGAGCACAGGGAGTGAAAAGCCACACAAAGTGTGTATGGGCCACATGGGCAAATACAGGAGTGGACTGTCGGTATTCATTCTGGACAGCATTCACAAAGTTTTGCTAACTGCCAGATCAAAGAAAATTAGTTATGTCTGAAACTGCTGTAAAAAAAAAAAAAAAAATGAGTGTAGCCAGGAGGTCAAAAGTGCACACATCTCTTGGTGACCCTTAGCAGACGGCATCTCTTGGTGACCCTTAGCAGACGGCATCTCTTGGTGACCCTTAGCAGACGGCATCTTTTGTTCCAAGAGTTACCTTTCCCCTTGCCTCCCTTCATTAATGAATCTTGAACATAATGAATGATGATATATATATATATACATTTTTTTTACTTGAATGGATCCTCAAGCATAGGCTCAAAGATTGTCCCCTACATTTTATAGTTTTTCAGCAACATTTTTCCTCTCCACACTTTCGTGTAGTTTTGTTCTACTACCCTTCGCTGGCTGCTTTGGGGGTGCCACTTGATTCTTTTTTTAACCCTTGGTGGTGAGAACACCACAGAATTATGGACTGTACTGTGTCTCTATTTGATGTAAAGAGCACAGACACAATCAGCCATGTCTCCCTGATGAGTCCAGTCCAGCAGACGAAAGGCCTAGGAGCAGGCAATATAAGTAGAACTGCCTTTGAGACGGATTATGATGGTTCTCTCATGCAGCTAGCGAAGGTTTTTCATATTTGTAATATATTTTCTTAATTTTATGTTCCCACTTTCTTCATCTTCAACCCCCCCCCCCCCCCCCTCCACCACCATATGTGGTCATAGTATATCAACTGATCACATTCTTTTGTGTAACTTAATGAAAAAATTTGTTCCAAATCTTTTCTATTTGCGCTTAGCTAAAAGTTCAATGGGTAAATACTTGTAAAAGAAGAGTTTGTTTTTTTTTCCTTTATCTTTGATTAAGGGATTTTCTCTATTTTTGTGTTATAGTTGTAGATAAGTTGATCTTTTTTTCCTGACTCGCTGCGTTAACCTTTTTTTCCCCAGCCCCGTTTTTTTTTTCTTCTAATATCACGTAATGTGAAAAGACACAACAAAACACAACAACAACAACATGAAATGACTGACACTGCCCATCTGGATCAGGCAGTTGCCTTCTTTGTCATTGTTGGAGTATTACACTAAATTTGTGAGTTGATTTTAACATGGTGACAGCCCTGATGTGGCCATTTGCGGTTGGCTGGGCTATAAGCAACATTATCTTATCTTTACACTAAATTGCCGTTCTACGAAATAAAGACTTCTTCTCAGTCAAAACATTGTGAATGACTCCATTTCTATGTATTATCTGGTCATCTGTTTCAACAGTGTATTTAAATAAAAAAAAATCATATCATAAGCGTTCTCCGCTCAGACACAGTCTTGAAGAATCAAATTCATATGAAAGGCATGAAATGCCTGCTATTCATTCATTAAAGAAATATTGCATGGTGTTATGTAATTATTGCAATAGAGAAAAAATAACACAAACTTGTCAAAAGTGGGCTCATTCTCCTATTTGATCTTAAATAAGCAACAAAATGATCAAATATGATATGCTTCATTTTATTCCTTGGGTTCTAAGATTTTCGTCAATAGTAAATATGTTTGAATACTTTGAACGGACGGCGAGTTGGAAAACAAGGCAGCACAACTTTCTGCCTCACTGAGCCAATTTTGTCTGCAGCATCGTGTTGCTGGCTTTGTGGTTCGCTTTTCTGCTACCTATTTGAGGCGCTGTGAGTGGGTGGGCGTGTCCTTGGCTTTGGAAGCAACATAAAGGGGAAGAAAATCCATGTCTCTTCCTCTGTGTTCTCTTTGGCTGGATAGCGTCCCTTGAACCTGAACCCACCATTATCTGTCCGTCTTTGTGTGCACCACCTACTACTTCACATCATCACAGGAGTCTCTAGAACAAAGTCAGTTGAACGGTCCACAAAGGCAGAAAACAACAGGCACTTACTCTGAGTGTGTAATGCACATGTACACAGAAAACAACAGGCACTTACCGAGTCTGTAATGCACAATGTACACAGAAAACAGGCATGTATTCTGAGTGTGTAATACACAATGTATACAGAAAACAACAAGCATTTACTCCGAGTCTGTAATGCACAATGTACACAGAAAACTGCAAGTGTGCACCCATATACTGAGCATTACATAGACACAGGGCAAATGCCTGTATACTACACATATCTCTATTGCTCAAAGTACATGTGTGTTGGCAATCTTCTGTACGACAGAGAGTATTGCATACACACATGCATGTCAAGCATTACCTCAGGTCAGGTCAGTGGTTTATTTTACGTCTTTTCATCGCCAAATGATATTAGACACTTTAAAAAAAAAAAAAAGCAAACAAGCAAACACACACCTCCACACACAACTTACCATCCATGTAAGTACTTCAAACTCACATCTGATTAATGCATATTTACGTAAGTGAAATACCCTAGTGGTACACAAAAATTTATCTCTATATAAAAATTTTGCAATCTGTGATTGCGAAATAACCATGGGCAATTTCAGCGATATATAGACCATACAAGACAGTACTGACATTAGCAAAGTTACTCAATACCTTTCTCCTGATAGAGCTAGGTCAACATGATGATGCACGGAAATGTTTTCACTGTAGTCACAAGTAATGCCATGTGAATATTTAGTGTTCCTTGAATTCAGCTTTAATTTATGAATTAATCTAACAATGTGCCTTGGGCACGATGGTGAAGTAGCCTTTTTTTTTTTTTTTTTTTTTTAAATAAAATTCTGCTTATGTATATACTTGTCCATAATTTGGATTGATTCACAAGAGGACAAGTCTAAGGAATAGTTTAATAAATTTTCAACATTTCTATTTGCTCTTTCGTTTGCAAGACTGCCATTTCATTCCACTTTATACCACAGTGAGATGGGACCCAGCAAAAGTCAATTCTTATGCCTAGAGTTATAAAACAATGCAGTAAATGTTTTATTTCAAAAAGTAAATCTGCAAGTGTGCACCCATATATTAAGCATCACATACACAGAATAAATGCCTGTATATATGTGTGTAATGCTCTGTGTATATGCATATCTAGTGCTCAATGTACTAGAGTGTAGGCAATCTTCTGTACAAATTCTGTAAGCATTAGCTAGATGCCCAGATGTATACAGAGCATTACACACATGTACACTGGTATTTTACACACAAGCAAATATGCTGGCACAATACACATTGGTAAAGCCGCTTTTTCTATGGGAAAAAAAAAAAAGTCATACAACAAAAAACAGAACACACACACTCGCACACATTAAAACATATCCAGAAAAGCAATGAAAAACAAAATGTAGTTACAGCATGGTAGCTCCTCCATTGTATCTGATGCCTGTAGATAAGGCTGTGCCAACAGCATCAGAGTAAAAATAGAAACATTTCAGTGCCACAAAAATACATTTCTGCACGGTTAGTGTCCACAAAATGTTTTATTCGTTGATTGTCAGGTAACAAAATGTGGCATGTCATAGGGTACTGACAGTCAAAGGGTACTGACAGTTGGGAATGGTCATTATTAGTATTGCACGACATGGTTAATTTTTCTGGGTAATTTAGTTGAACAATACCATATATCCCCCCCCCCCCCCCACACACACACCTCTACAAAAAGTGCAAATGATTATATGAGCACTTCACTAGCTCACACACTTACACTGCATGAATACCTTATAAATCTTTCATATGTTGACATTTCTATGCATTGAAATAGCCTGTCCCAATCATCAACAGTCGCAAATTATTTGTAAACAATGGTATTTGTCAACAGAAACAATCCCTTTGGGAAAGTCAGTAAACTGTATGTTGGTTCAGAGTATGAGCATACCTGCTCATTCACCATGCCATCATCTTTCTGCAAAAAGCTATTCATTCAATGTCTGCACAATATCAGAGCTCACATGCTGCTCCATCATGATAGGTTTACGTCAACAACTGTTAATGATGGTGGCAGTGGTGACTGCATGTGTGTGTGTGCGCACGCGCACCCCCACACTTGCTTACAAAAAGAATAATCTTTGTGTAGTTTGCATGTTTATCTCAACACATTGTCTATTGTATGACTTACTTTTCAAACATCCATGAAAATAACTTGGTTCCTTCCGCCTTGGCTTAAGGCTGTGTCAGGCCAATTGACATAGGCTAGAACACTAAGGCTACAGCAAAATGTTATGCTCTGCATAGTTATGTGGGGATTGTCTTCAGTTGCGACAAGCTCCTAGCATAACATAATCGGTCTCCAAAATCCCCCGAAGTCAGAGTGTGGCTGCCCATATGGTGGGGTAATCAAAAACGGGTCACACACGTAATGTTCTCATCCCCAGCTGATGCATTTGTACAATCGCGTTCAAGTACTTTGGCTGTTTCGATGATCCCGGAGTCTTAGCCAGGATACGACAACGACAACAACAACTAGGTTCATTTTGTGACTAAAGGAGAACACAATGAAGATAATGTGGAAAGTTAACACAGCAGAGAGAGAAGGGAAGGAAAAGGAGAGAGAGAGAGAGAGAGAGGGGGGGGGGGGGCAGTGTGATCTGAAAATAAAACTGTGACAGCAAGGATACAGGAAAACGAGACTGGATCTGGTCGAAAAGAAATGGAAACGAGTAACTTGAAGTTAGGCGAAGTGTGAATGAGTAAAAGGAATGGAATGAACCGGATTGAGAGGATGCCATGGAAAATGATCGGAAAGCAGGTTAACAAAGACTGAAAGAAGAAATGACATGGATGGT
Organism: Conus betulinus; assembly: GCA_016801955.1. Taxonomy (NCBI): domain Eukaryota; kingdom Metazoa; phylum Mollusca; class Gastropoda; order Neogastropoda; family Conidae; genus Conus; species Conus betulinus. Next base: position 62,274 of record JADBJO010011123.1, read on the forward strand.
CCTGTACAACACTGATCATGGGGTGAACAGGTGTGGGAATGGAAGGTGGGATCTGAAACTGGTGGACACTGAGAGCTGGAATGCTGGGGAAATGGAGTGGGAGGAGGAGACAGGTGAGGAAGACAGTAAAGAATAACTCTGGATAAGGTATCATAGGGGCAGGAAGAAACTGATAAGGTAATGCTGCTTATAGCCCAGCCGACCTCAAAGGGCCATATCAGGGCTGTCACCATGTTAAAATAAAACTCACAAGTCATTCATTCACACAACAACTCTTTAGTTTAGAACACATCTTCTAAAAAGCCATCTGAAATTTTGTTAAAAAATCTTTCCACTGTAAAATCTCGGATCCGATGAATAATGTTAATCTCTTTCAAGAACTCAAAGATCGTGTCAGGCGGAACATCTCTGAACAAGGTTTTCATGGAATCTGCTGTAAAATGTTTGTGTCTCACATCGTGCAAGTCCCAACACTCTAAAAAGAATATGTTTCACTGTGAGTGGCACATGACATGGAATGCACCATGGAGCTTCTTCACTCTTTAAAAGTTACGAATGGGTAAAATACGAATGGCCGGTGTGCAGCCGGCATAGAACCGTTTCTTCTTTGCGACCACCAGATGTAGATAAAGGAAATCCTTTAGCTTTGGACGGATCTGAAAGAGTGTGTATTCCAATCCTCCTGCCAGAGGTTTCTGACATAATTATTAACCTTTGGTTTCAGATCTGAGCTGGGGATAGATATGTTTGACAGTTTCCCTGTGTGGCATTCTTAGCCAAACGATCAACCATTTTATTCCCTCCAGTGCCAACATGGCCAGAAACCTAAGCCAGAACAATGTTGTAACCATCCGTTTTCAACTTGGTAAAAAGTTCCAAAAAGTTTTAAAGTTTGGGAGGCAGGAGGTTGCAACCAGTTACGGCCTCCAAAGCTGACAGCGAATCCGACAAAACCAGGGGACAGAGAGAACAGCAACTGTAGTAGATGCAAATGTTCATATGAGGACCCACATGAATTTGGACAGAATCTGAGGATGGTGGGCAGTGGGACAGTCATGAGAGTGGCAACATGTCGGAGTTGGTATGGGATGGCAATGCCACAGAAGGCAAGTGTATGAAGATCAGGAGCCAGCAAAGAGTGAGATCTGGTTTTGAGTACAAGTCAAAGAGAATGAAAGAAAGTCGCAGGCGTTAAAAATGGAAGGAAACTATGTGAATGAGAAAATTATAGAAATAGGGAAGAGTGAGAAACTAATGCATTCAATATAAGTGGAGGTAGAAACTTGGGGTGTAGTGATAATGCACGACGTGAGAAACTAAATGCATTCAATATAAGTGGAGGTAGAAACTTGGGGTGTAGTGATAATGCACGACGTAAGTGGGAAAGAATGGAATGAAGAGTTTACTAGAAAGGTATGAATATCTCAGATTTGGAGAGAGAAAAGGGAAAGAAGAAAACTTAAAGAAAACAGAATATCTTGCATGTCTGTAAACAGTGGTAAAATGGTGGTTGAAAAAGACAAGACATAACCAGGAAATTTAAACACCATTCAGTTTACATTTACAGTCTGGGTGGCCACAGAAGCAAAATGCACTGACAAGCATATGTTTGTTTCAGGCAGGAGCTGATGCGGATGCAAAGCTGATATTGCAGTGAGCTGGGACTAAGAAGTGTGTCCATCCTCCTCCTCATTCCTAGCTAAATGTTACATAGGTGATAAACGGTGACAGCTTTGAATTCATGGTTTGAAATGGGTCCAAAATGTGAAGGTTTGCAATTTAAGCAAAACTTCGCATTTTCTGAAGAACAAAATGGAATGGCGGCAGAAAGGTGGGAGGGGAGGTACTGCCATGGAGCTGGCAAATAAGTGGTGCGCCCAACCACCTAATTCCCATCTCCATATGGCATACAAAAGGTGTGACAGTGATAAATTCACCCTTCCTCCCCCCATATGAAACAAGCGGACCGTTTCGCTCATTTTTATGTCATGTTTGTGACTTCTGGAGAAGATAAATTTGCTGAAATAACGTGTCTGTTTTCTTCTGCATATCAAATAAAGCATTAATTTCCACTCTGTATTGTGTATGTAGTGGTATTTTGACCCCTAACACTGATAACAAAAAATGTGAATATATCAAAAAGTGGCCTTGACGTTAAAAGGGACTTACAATGAAGACTGCACAATGTGTGGAAGAGGAAGGGGGCGGAAGCAGCAGAAGGGATGGTGAACATGGTCAAACCTGACTGTTGAAATCAGAAGGAAATGCCGACGATGAACTCTGGAGGACACAGAACAGGAAAAGAGTGAAGCCTTGCCAACCAGATAAACAGCCATGAGAACTGGAGAAGTGAGGAAAAGAGAAGTTACAGATGGTAAGGGAGGTGACAACAGAAGTATGCGTTTGGAGAAGTGCAAGAATAAGACAAGGAGACTGAAAAGAGATGAATCAAGAAAAAAGTTGCAGGCATAAGAAATGGAAGTTAACAATGTAATAAAGTTATAGAAATCGGGAAGTGCGAGAGACTGAATGGATTTAATTGAAGTTGAGGTAGAAACACGGGGAGTGGTGATGATGCACAACCTAAGTGGGAGGGATTGGAATGAAGAGTTTACTAGAAAGGTATGAACACCTGAGATTTGGGACAGAAAAGGGAAAGATGAAAACTTAACACAGGATGTGTTGCATGCCTGTACACAAGTAGTAAAATGTAAAGAAGGTGGTTGGAAAATACCAGAGATAAACAGGAAAATAAGCACCGTTCAGTTTACATTTACGGTCTGGGTGGCCATGGAAACAAAATGCACTGACAAGCATGTTTGTTTCAGGCAGGAACTGATGCGGATGCAAAGCTGATATTGCAGTGAACTGAGACTAAGTGCACCCATCCTCCTCCTCATTCCTAGCTAAATGTTACATAGGTGATAAACAGTGACAGCTTTGAATTCAAGATTCAAAATGGGTCCAAAAGGTGAAGGTTCACAAATTTAAGCAAAACCTCGAGTTTTCAGAGGAACAAAATGGAATGGCGGCAGAAAGGTGGGAGGGGAGGTAATGCCATGGAGCTGGCAAATAAGTGGTGCGCCCAACCGCCTAATTCCCAGCTTCATAAAGCATACAAAAGGTGTGACAGTGATAAACACACCCCCTCCTCCCCCCAAATGAAACAAGCGGACTGAAATTTGTATAGTTTGGAAACACCATTTCGCACATTTTTATGTCATGTTTGTGACTTCTGGAGAAGATATATTTGCTGAAAAATCATGTGTCTGTTTTTTCTCCTGCATATCAAATAAAGCATCAATTTCCACTCTGTATTGTGTGTTTAGTGGTATTTTGGCTCCTAACACTGATAACAAAAAGATGTCAATATACCTAGAAGCAGGCAGAATATACGGGGATAGATGTCCAAGGAAACCACCTTGAGCTAAAGAAAAAAGACCAAGTAGTGCTGCATCAGTAAAAACAGTAAGGTTGGCAATTTTGGGAAAGGGAACTACTAAAAAAATTAAACATGAGACATTGGGACAAAGAAAAACAGTTTTCTGCAATATACATTCCATTGTACTATCAGCACCTTCCCCCACCCCCACCCCCAGAAAAAAAAAAAAAAAAAAAAAAAAAAAAAAAAAAAAAAAACACTATTAACACACATATCTCAAATGTCTTTTTTCACAATAGTTTTGCAACTGGGGACTGAGCAATAACCAAAGCAATATCAAAAAAGCAAGGGTTATTTACCACACTATCAACATTGTCAGAATTGTTTATAAAAATATATTCTTCTCCTTATAAGCTGGGGTTAGTATAGGGCATTCAAATAAAAGATGACGAATTGAGATATTCTCCTGACATATACACGCTATATGCCTCGTGAATATTTTGTATTCCATGTATTTACCGTAATTTATGAATTAATCTGGCTAGATACCTTGGACATGATGGCAGAACGAATAATTTCTCATTAAGATGTTTCTTTCCGCATATTCTTTTCCAATCGCTGGATCAATTCATGTGGGAGAAACATTTACGACTTTGTTGAAGGGTGTTTCAGAAATTGTACAAGCTCCCTGCTTTGCCAATTTGTCTGCTAATTCATTTCCCTTTTAAGCCACAATGTGAAGGAACCCAGCAAAAATCAACTGCTATACCTCGGGAAAGTAAACAATGTAACAGATGCTTAATTTCAAAAAGAATATCAGTTCTAATTTTAGATTTCCAGTGCTTTAATGATTGTAAAACTGATTTTGAATCAACACAAAATAGCACACTATAAAATGATACTGGCGTGTCATATAAGAAGATATAATTCAGAGCTTTCATAATTGCATATAGCTCTGATGTATAAATTGAAAATTCTCTGCCTAGATAGAAAGACTTTTGCACATTTAAGGATGGTATAGTAAATCCAGCACCACTGTCAGACGTTTCCATTACTGAACCATCTGTAAATATTTTTAAATGATTTGGATAAGTCTTTTCGAGATGTTCTCGAACTTCATTTACTAGAATATTTACATTGTCATCTTTCTTCAAAGTAGTATATTCATCATCAATTTTTGCGTTGAGATGCTCCCATGGGGGCATTTGAGGACAATAGGAACCTCCGAAATTGCATCAATATCAATACTACATTCGGACATAAGCTCACAAGTGAAATTTCTAATTGGCTGTATGTATGATATATTTTTAGACCTTTTGGGGTATTCCTTGTTGGAATCCATAAGAATTAGATGCAGAGAAGTATATTTCCTGTCCTATATAATTTTCTTTGATCGAACTAACGATTTAATA
>JADBJO010011124.1:0-12500 GCA_016801955.1 Conus betulinus
TTGAAAACCGTAACACGTTTTATATGACACAAATAAATAGAGGAAAGATAAACGAAACCAAATAACGAAACACAAATATTCATGCTTGTTGTTGTATCCAAACTATCATTATGTTATATCAAGTTGTCCTTGTCATGCATTTTACCTTATCGACACTTTGAAATATCATTCACATATTTGAGATCTCGCTGATAAGTACGTCATTTGATATTAAGATACTCTCTCCCTCTTTTTTTTGTTGTTGTTTTTTTTTTATAAATAATTTTGTTATATGTTTTCCTTGCAACGAAATAATTTTGATGAAGTATTTTGTTGAATGGCTGTCTGTTTAGTGCGTTTAACAAAGATTTAGTTTCTCGACGTTGTGATTGACATTCCTTATCAAGCCACTTTTTATTCTTTCTTTTTCTGTTTCTTCCATTTCCTTTTTGTTTTATAGGCAATACTTTGGTTGCCAGATGTGTCATGCAGCATTTGTGCGAACTCTTGAACTACATTATTCACAACTATCGTGGATTTAAAACGCTTCTCGCAATCTATTATCATGATGTCATTTATTGACTTAATGCGCTTTTTCATATCTGAAGATTTTAATGCCCTTTGGAATTTCATATCCGAGTTTTCATCCCAAAAAGAACGTTACATTTTTTATCCTGCGTGTGTCATGGTATTCTGTATCTACATGATCTTTGTCAGTTAATTGGCATTCAGTTTTTGTATGGAAGATTGCATATCAAAGTCCAACAGGCATTTCCTTGCGGAAAATCTCGTCAATGTTGTCCCCATATTTCAGCCTCACAGTTTTATTGTTTTTAAGCTTAGCAAACACTTTTCCTTGCGAGGACCAGGTGGCAAGGGTGTATGAGTGTCTGTAGGCCTCCCTTGACATTTTGTAGTTGGCAGGTGTAAGATCTTCATCTACAGAAACACCCTTATTTTTGAGTTTTTTCCTGTTTGCAAGGACACTGTCTTTTAATTTTCTTGACATAAAGCGCACAATGATGGGTCTCTTTCTCCCCGACACGACTGGACCAGTCCGGTGCGCCACCTCAAGGTCCCCCTCCGTCGTGGTGACGCCGATCAGGTCGGAGAAGATTCGGCAGCATGTCCTGGAACAGTCCTCCGATGTCTCGCCTTCCTTCTCTGCCACGTTGTACACCCTCAGGTTCCATCGCCGGTCGTACTGCTGCTGGTCGTTCAGGTCACTGAGTACTTGCACGGTGCGCTGTTCTTGCTTCCGTAGTCTATCTTTGAGCTCCGTGTTTTTTCTGCTTTCACAGAAGCTATCTCTCGTTCTTCAGATCATCCGTCTCCCTCTGTACTTCGTAAACTTTCCCTTCCAGTACCTCCACTTTGGTCGTAAGACTGGCTACTAGTTTCTCCATTACTTTCTTGTATTCTTTAATGTCTTCCTTTTGTTGCGAGAGTTTGATACTGTTCTTTCAACTCTTCGATTGCTGCCTGCATCGCCTGCATCGCCATGATGTTCTCGTCCTCCTCTTCAAAAGACTCTGTTACTACACCAGAAACTGTCTTTTTGTCCTGTTTATTTTTTTCAAACGATGGACTGCACTCTTTGGTAGACGACACTGAGGTTCGCCGTGTTGTGTTTTGCCGGAGGAAGGAATACTCTTTCGCATAGTCCACTTTTTGCAGCAAGCAACGATAAGAAAGATGACCGTTAAGCTAACACAGGGCGCGCACACCTGTTGACACATTCTCGTGCCTGGTTTAACTGCCTACTCGCACGTGAACTTCATTTCACCGTCCGTTCTTTTCACTGCCCTCGACACCGGCTCGCTACATCGCGTTGATCAACATGACGAAATAAACATATCAGTTTAAAACACCACTGCACCACAAATCTTCACAAAAATTATATCGTCAGTGTAGGCAATGAATTAATTAACACAGTGTAAATAACATAATAAACCTTTTTTCTGCAGAGCACAGTATCGTGTCAACTGATCATGACGGTGAACAGATCTCATCTTATATGTCTTATTTGTCTTCGCTAGTTAATATCTTCACAGATGTACATAAATGTATGCACCTTAATGTGCAAACAACCGTTATAACTCGTTAATGATGATTTACTCCAATCATTTTGTGGCACCAAATCGAAGATACCTTTTTTTTGCTATTTTCTTGTTCAAAATGTGATTTGAAGTAATTTAACTGTAGTTAATTGTTAATGCATTAAATCTAGGTGTTTTGTTGTATTGAATCGAATATGCATTTGTATTTGAATTCATGTATATGATGATTTTTCAAAAATTTAATTAGTAATCTTTTTCAAAAGATGAATTTTCGGATGATATATATACACTTCCTATATAAAATGTTTTACCTGTAACTTTCATTTTTAAACAATGTCACTATTGTTCTGAGGTAATAGAATAATAAATCCTCTTACGTGTTGCTTAATAAAAATTGAAATCTCACCTGATGCTTTCCTGAGCCTTTGCTCTTTTAGAACGACAGTAATGTATACCAGGTGCAAAATTTGGTGTTTGTATTTTGTTGTCCAAATGCATTTCCTCTATGAATATGATATCATATTTCGATATTATTTCAATTACCTTATCCTCGTCAAATTTATTGAGTTTTTTTTTTTTCACCATTAATTGTTTCTCTTGAAAAAGGTTTATGTTCCAAGAAATCATTTTTTTATATCATTAATCCTCATTGTCGTTTAAGGGTGGTGTGTTGTTCATGTTGCAGTTGCGTATTATCGGGGGTATTTTTCTTGTTGGGGTTATTTTGTTTATATATATTTATCTATTCTATTTATTTCACATTCTCAGTCGTAGTATCTATCTTATTTTCCCCATGTTTTGTAGTCGTGAAGTCCCCCTTTTCTCACATTATCTCTCGTATTGTCCATGGATGTAGAAATGCTGATTTCTGTTCTCGACTTCATTTCTGTTGTTTTTTTTCCCCGTTCGTCTTGATAACTTCCATCACGATTATGGTTGTAGACACGTTGGTGTCTGTAATTATCCCGATTTTTTGATTTGGCTTTCTTCTCCGTCTCCATTGTAGCTTTTTCTGTTTGGCAGAGTTGGAGAAGTCTTGTTCTCTGTATTCATACCCATTTCTGCCTCGGTTTCCTCCCCTGTGTCCATGGTAGCTGACGTATTGTTGATGGTTGTAGCTGTCTTGTTTCCTGAAACCCTCTCCGTTTCTGTGTCGGTTTCCTCCCCTGTCTCCATTGTATCGTTCGTATTGTCAAGTGTTGTAGAAGTATTGTTTTCTGTAACCATCTCCATTTCTGGGACGGTTTACTTCCCTGTCTCCATTGTATCGTTTGTATCGTTCATTGTTGTAGAAATATTGTTTTCTGTAACCATCTCCATTTCTGAGTCGGTTTACTTCCCTGTCTCCATTGTATCGTTCGTATCGTTCATGTGTTGTAGAAATATTGTTTTCTGTAACATCTCCATTTCTGTGTCGGCTTCCATTTCTGATGTCATGGTAGTTTTCGTATTGTTCATTATTGAAGAAGTATTGTTTTCTGTAACCATCTCCATTTCTGTATCGGTTTCCTTCTCTGTCTCCATGGTAGTCTTCGTAATGTTCAATGTTGCAGGAATATTATTTGCTGTAATCATTCCAATTTATGACCGGGTTCCTCTCTCTGTATCTGTAGTAGTTTTTTTTTTTTTTTTCTGTTTTACAGGGCTGTAACAATCTTGTTCACTGTCCTCATCCATTTTTGTCTCGGTTTGTTTCCCTGTCTCCATGGTAACTTTCATGTTGCATAAAGCCGTGGAAGTGCTGGGGAATTCCGATTTGTCTCTGTTCGTACCACTTAGTTGTTGGGTCGGTCTTGCTTCATTGCGTTACGCCTTTCGTTGATTTCTAGCTCTCTTTGGCGTTGATGTCTGATGAAGCGCTTTTATGCTTCTTTCTCCTCTTCAGTGCTGTAAGCCTCCTTCTGTTCTCGGAAATCTGTAATTGTCCTCTTTTTTAGTAGATTCTTGATGCCTCGACTCATGTTCGGTTTGTTTCACGTGCTCCTTGTGTTTCTGTTTTTTCCCATACAACAGAATGAATATGTCGTCCGATGTTGCCGGCTAGAAGACCTGGTCCTCTTGGGTTGGGGGTGAATTTCATCCTGCATGGCATTTTGTCTCTTTCTTAGATTTTCATGTTGCAGAAATGTCACATCGTCTTTTGGCTTGAGTTCCGCAGATACCATTGCATTAAATATCTCTTTCTTTCCGTCCAACTTTTCGTCAAGCGTGGGGATGGTGTTGCTGATGACCAGTTTAGACTTTGGATTGCTTTTTTTTTAAATGTTGCTGACGCATTTTACCCCCTTTTTTTTTTGCTGGTTTTGTTTGGTGACGCCTTTCTGAGATTGTTGATTCGTAAGTGAAAAAGAATCACATTGTTGATTCCTAAGTGAAAAAGAATCACATCAGGATCTTTTTCGTTTTTTTCATATCCAGTCTGTTGCATTCCTCTATTGTTGTACTTTTGTCATTGAAACCTTTAACTCATAGGACTTTCCCAATCGTTCTGGGTTGATTCCACGTAGGGGTTGAATCATGTATGATATGGAGAGTGGGTAGTTTCTGACCTTGTTTCTCTCCAATAGAACTCTCCTCGTCTGAGTCAATGCTCTGGGAGTCTAGGCAATGACTGTCAGAAAGGGAATGGGCATGGGTAAGGTCAGGGTAGGAGTCTTCTTTTGCATCCTTTGTTTCGGTTTCATCTTTTTTCCTCTTTGGGTGTGGACATTCGATAAGCATCTCAGATGATGTCATAAAGTTGCCATTCTCTTCTCTCTTATTTTTCCTTTCTTTGAGCTTCCTTTTTTTGTCTGTGTTGGTAGATGATGCGTCCGCAATCTTTGTTGGGTTCTTTCAAAGGGGTGTGTCTGTGAATATTGGCCTTTAGAGTATGGTTTTGTTGGGTGAATAGGACCTTTGGTTGATTATCTAGTCTTTCTTGCACAGCATTGTAATGTATTAAGTAGTGTAAGGGAAGTAATGATTTGTTTAATTATAACTATTATGGGGGAGAGTAACCTCCCTTGATGGTTCTAGGAGATGGATCTTCAACGGCTCCAATAAAAAAAAAAAATCAAACTGTTCAACGCAGTGTTTATCATCACATTTATCAGTGTGATCGATCAGAATGTATACATACAATAGAAACTAAAACGGTTACTATATTATATTGTCGACGACGGACGAAGAAACGAAACCAAAAGAACGATCGTTGATGATTTGTTGTGTTGGTAAGTACGATCGATCGAGTCGACTTCCAAATGGCTGCTGCGCTTATCACGTATCCTCCATTCGATTGTTCTCCTGAAGCAAGGGCAACTCGATGGCAAAAATGGGCATCAAGGCTGAAGAATGTCTTCATTGCCTACAATATTGAAGATGACCAGCGTCAGAAAGCACTTCTACTCACCTATGCTGGTGATGAACTCAATGATATTGTGGGACACCTGAACGAACGAAAACTCGTCCTGCTGGTGGTGAAAACCCATTTTCAAATGCTTGTTTCTGCCATCACCGAACATTTCAATCCTCAAGCAAATGTAGAATTTCAGAAATACATATCCCGGCATTGCTACCAGAAAGGTGATACTGACGATTTTTATGGGAATTGAAACAACTAGCAACAACATGTAACTTCAATGATGCAGATGCTGAGATAAAATCTTAATTCATCACAGGCTGCCAGTGCCAGAAGGTACATGAAAACAGACTAGCAAGCCCCAACATGACTCTAAAAGATTTGCTGACGTATGCACGCGCGCTACAACTCACATCAAAGCAATCTAAAACAATGACTGCGCCAGAAGAGGGACACCGTGTTTTGCACGAGGCACGACCTCGTAGCCATCAACATAATCGACAACCGCAACAACCAACCACTTGTCGCAATTGTGGTGGAGAATGGCCTCATCCTGGTGGACAACGCTGCTGTCCAGCATACAACAAGCGATGCAACAACTGCTCAAAACTACACCACTTTGCATCAGTATGCCGCTCAAATACCAGTGCCACGTCTTCATCATTATCAACAAAAGCCTTGTCCAAGAAACCAAAACATTTCAGCTGGAAGAAGAAATCAAGAAAATCACACATTCGTCAAATCAACGACAGCAGTGATGAAGATGAAGCCAACGCTATCGTTGACCGGTCTACCGATCCTGATGATATTGAATACGTCTTCACAACACATCAATCCAGTGAACTTCCTCATTTTAGCATTTCCATCAATCGACATGTTTTTTTTTCATTCCTAGCAGATTCCGGTGCTTCCATCAATCTACTGTCTGGACAACATTTCAAAGAACTCAAGCCAAAACCAAAGCTACAGCCTTCCAACAAGCGAGTGACAGCGTATGGTAACAAAAGTTCAATCCCAGTACTTGGTGCATTCAGTGCAGTACTAAATTGTGAAAACACCACTGTTACTGCTGCCATGTTTGTAGTAGTTTGAGAGAAGGGCACCCTGAACTATTCACCGGTCTTGGTTGTTTGAAAAGCAAACCATCCCATCTCCATATTGATCCTGAAGTTCAACCAGTCGCTCAGCCATACCGACGCGTTCCATTCCATGTGCGCAAGGACATAGAAGAACAGCTGAAGAAAGACGAAGAACTGGGAATCATTGAAAAAGCAAGCGGACCAACTCCATGGATATCTCCAGTGGTTGTCGTACCCAAACCCAAACAACCTGGCAAGGTACGTGTTTGTGTGGACACATGAGAGCTGCAAACCGTGCCATCCAACGTGAACGTCACGCAACCCCAACTCTCGACGAGCTGAAGCCTATACTTTCTGGAGTGCGAGTATTCAGCAAGCTGGACGTGAATCAAAGCTACAATCAGCTGAAACTGGACAAAGATTCTTGCTCCATCACCACTTTTGCCACTCACCTCGGTCTCTACCGATACCGTCGTCTGTTTTTCGGTGTACATTCAGCCAGCGAGATCTTCCAAGAATTAATCCGCCAAGCACTTTGAGGCCTCCCGGGAGTTGTCAACATCAGCGACGACATTCTGTATTTTGGTTCGTCACAGACAGACCATGATACCAATCTCCGCAACTTGTTTGAGAGACTCAAACTGAACGGGCTGACAGTTCATAGTGACAAGTGTGAGTTCAACAAGAAATCGCAGGAATTTCTTGGAATCATCTTCGGTGAAGACGGCATCAAACCTAGTCAAGACAAGCTCAAGGACATCCTTGATCTTCCAACGCCCACCAAGACAACCAAAATCCGAAGCCTCCTGGGCATGATGAATTTTTGTGCTTCCCGCCACATTCCCAACTATGTCTCATTGACACACGACCTGCGACAACTTACCAAGAAAGGCACTCCTTGGTCCTGGACATCAAAACATGATAAAGCACTGACCAAGCGGAGAAAAGCCCTAAATAATGCAACAACTCTGGCATATTTCGACCCAAAGAAGTCCACTGACATATACACAGATGCAAGTCCAGCGGGAGGAGTATCAGCTATTCTTACCCAAGAAGGTCGAATCATCCTACAGAACAAAGATACTCTCAAACTGAACGAGAAGCTTTAGCCATCGTGTGGTCTTGCGAATACTACCATATCTTCATTTTTGGCGCTCCATTCACGGTCCACACAGATCACAAGCCCATAGTGTCAATGTTTAACAATTCACGGGCTCAACAGTCAGCTCGCATTGAACGCTGGGTTATGCGACAGCAGTCATATGAAATGACAGTAGTGTACCGCCGTGGCGTTGATAATCCTGCAGATTATTTGAGCCGACATCCAGTTCATTAATCTGCCTGCACAGACCAAGAAAAAGACGCCGAAGAATACCTGCACTACATTGTTACCACTTCAACACCGAAAGCAATGACCATCCATGAAGTTGCTGATGAAACAGCGAAAGACACCACGCTGAATGCTGTGATTGAGACAATACTCTCCAATCAGTGGTACAACAAAGGAAAAGAAGTGGACACACAAACATTCCACAGTCTCTACGTTTCCCGTGCAGAACTGTCACTTGCTCACGACTCGCGTATCATCATTCTGAAAAACAAACAAACAAACAAAAAACGCCAGATTGTCCTACCTGCCTCGCTACACCAGAAAGCTGTGAACATCGCACACACTGGACATCAAGGCGTTATCAAGAAAACCGCACTTCCGCGTAAGAAAGTTTGGTTCAAAGACATGCAACCTCTCGTTGAGCGTACAGTTAAGAACTGCATGACCTGCAAGTGGCAACACCGAAAACGACACGTGAACCACTCCAGATGTCTGATCTACCCAACACGCCATGGACCGAACTTCCCTGTGATTTCGGACATCTTCCCAATGGCAAATACATTCTTGTCGTTACCGATGAGTTTTTACCCCATTGTCGACGTGGTCGATTCAACATCAGCGAACACCATCATTCCACGGCTGGACAAAATCTTCGCTGAATTCGGAACCCCGGAAAGTCTCAAAACTGACAACGGACCTCCCTTCAATTCCTACCAGTTTGCTCAGTACTGCCAACACATGGGCATCAAGCATCGCAAAATCACCCCCCCCCCCCCCTCCCCCCGTGGCCACGTGCAAATGCAGAGACTGAATTTCATGCGTACCATCAAGAAAGTCATCAAATCATCCACCCTTCCCTACTTCAAGCAGGAAATGTACACATTTCTACTTGACTACCGCACTAGCCCTCATCGCACCACTGGTGATCCCCCCTGCTACCGCCCTCTTTAATCGCAACCCGAAGACCAAACTACCCCAACTCCCAGCACAATGCCATGATGCTGACCAGGAAATGCGCATCAGAGATGCACAGCAAAAAGCAAATATGAATATGAAGCGCTACGCTGACGATTAGGCATACATCAAGCCTTCATCCATAACCGTAGGTCCGGTGATGCTGTACTCCTGAAGAATCCCCATCCTTCTAAAGCTGACACACCCTACCAGCCGGGTTGGCTTGTGGTCATCGGCAAGAAGGATCAATGATCACAGCCCAGCGAGGACAATAGACTGTCACCAGAAACAGCAGTTTCTACAAAAAGTCTCCACGACTTCCGCCTACTGCAGAGACTGAACCTGACCCTCCTCCTGAGCTGAATGAAGATGAAGCTGAACTGCCCACAACCTCAGACACTCCGCAGGCGCACACCGCACCCAACAATTACTCTCTCATAACACTCACACCCTGTAGCTGAACCCAGAAAATCCAAACGCACAATCCGAATGCCCCCCAAATTTGAAGACTTCATCATGTGACCTTGTCTAATTTAGTGAAGTGAAAATATAATTTTCGCATCTAATTGCATCCACATTTCCTGATAGGAGACGTTGCAGTGCACATGACTGTTATTTCTATTGCATTTCTTTAGGTGCACATACCCAGTGTTCTCTCTGCACGTACAAGGTTAACATTTGTTATTTGGTTTAACAACTTTTTTTTTTTTTAATTAAAAATGTATTCACAACCATTATTCACATATGTAGCATTATTCTCTATATTACTGATTTGAGAGGGAGAGAAGAAAAAAAAAATGCAATTAATAATAATAATAAAAAGAGGAGCTTAATGTTTGAACAGTTAAAACATGATTAGTCAACAATAAAAAGTTGAACAATTCACTTAATCTTTATATCTCACTTTGTTAACTTGAATTCCTTTTCAGTGAAACCGAAAAACTCTTAAAACATTATTGCACTACTTTACTTTCAAGAGTAAGTCAGATACTTGTGAAAAGTTAAATGGAAACTTTGTGATATTTGTCCATTTGATTTTAATTTCACTTTTCATCCAAGGAAGGAGGTGATGTAATGTATTAAGTAGTCTGCAATCTAAGGAAGTAATGATTTGTTTACATTATTAATATTCTTGAGAGAGTAACCTCCCTTGATGATTTCTAGGAGATGGATCATCAGCGGCTCCCATAAAAAAAAAAAAAAAATCAAACTGTTCAATGAAGTGTTTATCACATTTATCAGTGTGATCGATCAGAATGTATACATACAATAGTAACTGAAACGGTTACTACATTATAAGCATGAATTATCTGTGCGAATAAGTCGCCCTCGTTTCGTCTGAATATTGCAACTGTTCGGTGAGTTTTACAATGGCTCGTTCCATGTTTTGTAGCACATTAGGATATCTGTCTTTTGGTTGTGCGCTTCTAACAGCTCATACAGAGTTTTGTCATTTGTTCCTTTGGTGTGGTGTATTCTGATCTAACCTTCTTGGTTCTGACAGTTCATGCTGCAAATCATCTTTTCTTTCAATCGCTTCCGTCATTTTTCTTCTTCAATGTTTTCGTCATACAAAGATTGTGGGCATATCTGACATGTAAATTTTCTTTGCGTTTTTTTGCAAATATACAAACTTGGCATGTTGGTAGTTTGTGTGCAGAATAATGCATTTTCCTATTACAATCTGAGCATTTCAGGGATCTCTTGTTGTTCTTTTCATTGCAAGTACGTTGAACGTCAATTTGTAATGACGTGTTAGCCATGCTTGCGTCATATTGCAAGTTATTTGTATCATAAATTGTTCCATCTTTGTTTTCACTGTTTTTCTTTCGCTGTTGTGTTCTACTGACCTATTGGTCTCCTCTTCTTGTTGCGCGCTGAGCAGAGTGTGGTCCTCCTCCCCATAGATTGCTGGATTGGGGTGTCCAGCCTCTTCCTTTGCCTCTCTGGCCTCTGCCATGGTATTGTACCCCTTGTGGCTGGCCTTCGGAAATGCGTTGACCGATCTGGAGCAAAGATTCCAATTTAGGAAGATACCAATCACTCTTCCGTAACTCACTGCGTAGATTCTCGTCTTGGGTTTTTGAATATTATAAGTCAGACTTTCTTTTTCGTCGTTGGACATACTTTTTTTTAATTTAAAAAAAAAAAAAAATCAGCGAGACCTACTAGCTTGTCAACACAGTCGCCATCTCAGGTGAGTAGGACCTTTGATTGATTATCTAGTCTTTCTTGCACAGCATGAATTATCTGTTCGAATGCGTCGCCCCTCGTTTCGTCTGAATGTTGCAACTGTTCAGTGAGTTTTACAATGGTTCGTTCTATGTTTTGTAGCACATTAACTGTCTTGTGTGTGTGTGTGTGTGTGTGTGTGTGTGTGTGTGTGTGTGTGTGCGCGCGCGCGCGTGCTTGTGTTGTGTGTGTGTGTGTGTGTGTGTGTGTGTGTGTGTGTGTGTGTGTGTGTGTTGTTGTTGTTGTTGTCGTCCTCCCTCCTCCTCCTCTCCTTCTCTTCTTCTTCTTCTTCAATTTAATGCAATTTAACGTCTTCCCACTTAAAGTGATTCCAGACGGATTGTGTGAGCGTGTGTGTGTGTGTGTGTGTGTGTGTGTGTGTGTGTGTGTGCATTTGCATGCGCAAATGTGCTTGCGCGCATGTATGTGTGTGTGTGTGTGTGTGTGTGTGTGTGTGTGTGTGTGTGATTTCTGTTTGTATATGAGGGGTTGTTGAAAGTTAAAGATAAATTCCTACTGGACTGCGTGATAGATGTGGGCATAACGAACAACAACAAAAAAAAAGCATAATTATTTAACATTTTTGGTAATGTCAGTGGAGTCGATCTATTATGTGAAACATTAGAACCAGCTTTGTGCACTGTATTCTTTACTCATGACAATCTAGTAATAGTGACGTACACGTAGAGTTACCCCATACATACATGTAACATTTATACTGTATTTGGTTCGAAATGAATTCAAATGCATCCTATGAATTAAAGTTACGAGCTCTCTACATGTCGTATTTTAAAATTTGTCTAATTGTGTCTTGAGGTGGATGTCGGGATTTGGTTGTATACAGTTGTGATAATATTGGCTATCTGTGTCTTCCAGTAACCTCTTGAAACTGTTAAAGGATGCTCTAGTAATCAAAGTATAACATTCTGATAAGTGATAGGTCTAGTGGAATGTTCAGAGCAGTCGTTCCTTCAAAGTTGTGAGCTACTCTTCGAGCAGCTTGATCAACTTGTTTCATTTGTTGAAATTCCACAATGTGAAGGCACCCAACAGAAAGTCACATTCATTCTTTTCATCAATAGGAGATGTGTCACGTAATTAATTTCTGTGACAGTCTCCCAGCGGATCTTTGGATTTAAAGACTATAAGGCAGAAAGGGCTGACATTGAATCACTGCACAGTAAAAGATGACAATTTTCTGTGGAAAATTCAAAACATACTTTAGAGACATTAGACTAGCAACTAATTCTGCAGTAAATATTGACAAGTGTTTGCCAAGATAATGTAATTCCCCAACTTTTAATTTTGGTACTATGAAAGCTGCTCCTGTTGTATGGTCATCTAACACCGAGCCATCTGTAAAAATTGAAGATGGTCCTTAAATTGATTTTCCAAATGAGAATTTACATCATTTTTAAAAAAGATATGGTGGTTCGTTTTTGTTCAGTTCAGTATAGTTTGTGTCGTAATTGCTTTGCTTTGGTTTGTTCTCATTTGGGAATGGGCGGAAAAGACAGATTGACAGC
>JADBJO010011124.1:22500-30000 GCA_016801955.1 Conus betulinus
GACTGTTAGTGTTTATGTCTAAATATAGTGTCGGTGTGGTGTGACTGTTAGTGTTTATGTCTGAAGATAGTGTCGGTGTGGTGTGACTGTTAATTGCCTTGTCTTAAATAGTGTCGTGTGGTGTGACTGTTAATTACCTTCTCTTAAATAGTGTCGGTGTGGTGTGACTAACTGCTGTCTAAAGATAGTGTCGGTGTGGTGTGACTGTTAATGTGTGTGTCTAGGGAGAGTGTCAGTGTGGTGTGGCTGTTAATGTGTGTGTCTATGGAGAGTGTCAGTGTGGTGTGGTGGCTGTTAATGTGTATGTCTAGGGAGAGTGTCAGTGTGATGTGACTGTTAATGTGTATGTCTAGGGAGAGTGTCAGTGTGATGTGGCTGTTAATGTGTATGTCTAGGGAGAGTGTCAGTGTGATGTGACTGTTAATGTGTATGTCTAGGGATAGTGTCAGTATGTCTGGTGAGAGTGTCCGTGTGGGGGGTGACTGTTACTGGCTTTGTCTAAAGTTAGTGTCACTGTGGCGTGACTGTCAACGGGTCATGCGTGAATGTAGTGTCAGTGTGGTGTGACTGTTAGTGTTTATGTCTAAATATAGTGTCGGTGTGGTGTGACTGTTAGTGTTTATGTCTAAATATAGTGTCGTTGTGGTGTGACTGTTAGTGTTTATGTCTAAAGATAGTGTCGGTGTTGCGTGACTGTTAGTGTTTATGTCTAAAGATAGTGTCAGTGTGGTGCGACTGTTAGTGTTTATGTCTTAATATAGTGTCGGTGTGGTGTGACTGTTAGTGTTTATGTCTAAAGATAGTGTCGGTGTGGTGTGACTGTTAATTGCCTTGTCTTAAATAGTGTCGTGTGGTGTGACTGTTAATTACCTTCTCTTAAATAGTGTCGGTGTGGAGTGACTGTTAACTGCTGTCTAAATATAGTGTCGTGTGGTGTGACTGTTAGTGTTTATGTCTAAAGGTAGTGACTGTTAATGTGTATGTCTAAATATAGTGTCGGTGTGGTGTGACTGTTAGTGTTTGTCTAAATATAGTGTCGGTGTGGTGTGACTGTTAGTGTTTATGTCTAAATATAGTGTGTCGTGTGGCGTGACTGTTAATGTGTATGTCTAAATATAGTGTCGGTGTGGTGTGACTGTTAATGTGTATGTCTAAATATAGTGTCCGTGTGGTGTGACTGTTAATGTGTATGTCTAGGGAGAGTGTCAGTGTGGTGTAATTGTTAATGTGTATGTCTAGGGATAGTATCACTGTGGTGTGACTGTTAATGTGTATGTCTAAATATAGTGTCGGTGTGGCGTGACTGTTAATGTGTATGTCTAAATATAGTGTCGGTGTGGTGTGACTGTTAATGTGTATGTCTAAATATAGTGTCGGTGTGGCGTGATTGTTAATGTGTATGTCTAAATATAGTGTCGGTGTGGCGCGTGACTGTTAATGTGTATGTCTAGGGATAGTATTACTGTGGTGTGACTGTAGTGTTAATGTGTGTGTCTAGGGAGAGTGTCAGTGTGGTGTGGCTGTTAATGTGTATGTCTAGGGAGAGTGTCAGTGTGGTGTGACTGTTAATGTGTATGTCTAGGGAGAGTGTCAGTGTGGTGTGGCTGTTAATGTGTATGTCTAGGGATAGTATCACTGTGGTGTGGCTGTTAATGTGTATGTCTAGGGAGAGTGTCAGTGTGGTGTGACTGTTAATGTGTATGTCTAGGGAGAGTGTCAGTGTGGTGTGGCTGTTAATGTGTGTGTCTAGGGAGAGTGTCAGTGTGGTGTGGCTGTTAATGTGTGTGTCTAGGGAGAGTGTCAGTGTGGTGTGTGGCTGTTAATGTGTATGTCTAGGGAGAGTGTCAGTGTGGTGTGGCTGTTAATGTGTATGTCTAGGGAGAGTGTCAGTGTGATGTGGCTGTTAATGTGTATGTCTAGGGATAGTATCACTGTGGTGTGACTGTAATGTGCATGTCTAGGGATAGTATCACTGTGGTGTGACTGTTAATGTGCATGTCTAGGGATAGTATCCCTGTGGTGTGACTGTTAATGTGTATGTCTAGGGATAGTATCCCTGTGGTGTGACTGTTAATGTGTATGTCTAGGGAGAGTGTCAGTGTGGTGTGACTGTTAATGTGTATGTCTAGGGATAGTATCACTGTGGTGTGACTGTTAATGTGTATGTCTAAATATAGTGTCGGTGTGGCGTGACTGTTAATGTCTATGTCTAAATATAGTGTCGGTGTGGTGTAACTGTTAATGTGTATGTCTAAATATAATGTCGGTGTGGCATGACTGTTAATGTGTATGTCTAAATATAGTGTCGGTGTGGCGTGACTGTTAATGTGTATGTGTAAATATAGTGTCGGTGTGGCGTGACTGTTAATGTGTATGTCTAAATGTAGTGTCGGTGTGTGGTGTGACTGTTAGTGTTTATGTCTAAATATAGTGTCGGGTGTGGCGTGACTGTTAATGTGTATGTCTAAATATAGTGTCAGTGTGGTGTGACTGTTAATGTGTATGTCTAGGGAGAGTGTCAGTGTGGTGTAACTGTTAATGTGTATGTCTACGGATAGTATCACTGTGGTGTGACTGTTAATGTGTATGTCTAAATATAGTGTCGGTGTGGCGTGACTGTTAATGTGTATGTCTAAATGTAGTGTCGGTGTGGCGTGACTGTTAATGTGTATGTCTAAATATAGTGTCGGTGTGGCGTGACTGTTAATGTGTATGTCTAAATATAGTGTCGGTGTGGTGTGACTGTTATTGTTTATGTCTAAATATAGTGTCGTGTGGCGTGACTGTTAATGTGTATGTCTAAATATAGTGTCGTGTGGTATGACTGTTAATGTGTATGTCTAGGGAGAGTGTCAGTGTGGTGTAACTGTTAATGTGTATGTCTAGGGATAGTATCACTGTGGTGTGACTGTTAATGTGTATGTCTAGGGATAGTATCACTGGGTGTAACTGTTAATGTGTATGTCTAGGGATAGTATCACTGTGGTGTGGCTGTTAATGTGTATGTCTAGGGAGAGTGTCACTGTGTTGTGACTGTTAATGTGTATGTCTAGGGAGAGTGTCAGTGTGGTGTAACTGTTAATGTGTATGTCTAGGGATAGTAGTATCACTGTGGTGTGGCTGTTAATGTGTATGTCTAGGGATAGTATCACTGTGGTGTGACTGTTAATGTGTATGTCTAGGGATAGTATCCCTGTGGTGTGACTGTTAATGTGTATGTCTAGGGAGAGTGTCAGTGTGGTGTAACTGTTAATGTGTATGTCTAGGGATAGTATCACTGTGGTGTGACTGTTAATGTGTATGTCTAGGGATAGTATCACTGTGGTGTGACTGTTAATGTGTGTATGTCTAGGGAGAGTGTCAGTGTGGTGTAACTGTTAATGTGTATGTCTAGGGAGAGTGTCACTGTGTTGTGACTGTTAATGTGTATGTCTAGGGAGAGTGTCAGTGTGGTGTAACTGTTAATGTGTATGTCTAAGGAGAGAGTGTCAGTGTGGTGTAACTGTTAATGTGTATGTCTAGGGATAGTATCACTGTAGTGTGACTGTTAATGTGTATGTCTAGGGATAGTATTACTGTGGTGTGACTGTAGTGTTAATGTGTGTGTCTAGGGAGAGTGTCAGTGTGGTGTGGCTGTTAATGTGTATGTCTAGGGAGAGTGTCAGTGTGGTGTGACTGTTAATGGGCATGTCTAGGGATAGTATCACTGTGGTGTGACTGTTAATGTGCATGTCTAGGGATAGTATCCCTGTGGTGTGACTGTTAATGTGTATGTCTAGGGAGAGTGTCAGTGTGGTGTAACTGTTAATGTGTATGTCTAGGGATAGTATCACTGTGGTGTGACTGTTAATGTGTATGTCTAGGGAGAGTGTCAGTGTGGTGTAACTGTTAATGTGTATGTCTAGGGATAGTATCACTGTGGTGTGACTGTTAATGTGTATGTCTAAATATAGTGTCGGTGTGGCGTGACTGTTAATGTGTATGTCTAAATATAGTGTCGGTGTGGCGTGACTGTTAATGTGTATGTCTAAATATAGTGTCGGTGTGGTGTGACTGTTATTGTTTATGTCTAAATATAGTGTCGTGTGGCGTGACTGTTAATGTGTTTTTCTAAATATAGTGTCGTGTGGTGTGACTGTTAATGTGTATGTCTAGGGAGAGTGTCAGTGTGGTGTAACTGTTAATGTGTATGTCTAGGGATAGTATCACTGTGGTGTGACTGTTAATGTGCATGTCTAGGGATAGTATCACTGTGGTGTACTGTTAATGTGTATGTCTAGGGATAGTATCACTGTGGTGTGGCTGTTATGTGTATGTCTAGGGAGAGTGTCAGTGTGGTGTAACTGTTAATGTGTATGTCTAGGGAGAGTGTCACTGTGTTGTGACTGTTAATGTGTATGTCTAGGGAGAGTGTCAGTGTGGTGTAACTGTTAATGTGTATGTCTAGGGATAGTATCACTGTGGTGTGGCTGTTAATGTGTATGTCTAGGGATAGTATCACTGTGGTGTGACTGTTAATGTGTGTATGTCTAGGGATAGTATCCCTGTGTGTGTGACTGTTAATGTGTATGTCTAGGGAGAGTGTCAGTGTGGTGTAACTGTTAATGTGTATGTCTAGGGATAGTATCACTGTGGTGTGACTGTTAATGTGTATGTCTAGGGATAGTATCACTGTGGTGTGGCTGTTAATGTGTATGTCTAGGGATAGTATCACTGTGTGGTGTGGCTGTTAATGTGTATGTCTAGGGAGAGTGTCAGTGTGGTGTAACTGTAATGTGTATGTCTAGGGAGAGTGTCACTGTGTTGTGACTGTTAATGTGTATGTCTAGGGAGAGTGTCAGTGTGGTGTAACTGTTAATGTGTATGTCTAAGGAGAGTGTCAGTGTGGTGTAATTGTTTATGTGTGTATGTCTAGGGATAGTATCACTGTGGTGGACTGTTAATGTGTATGTCTAGGGATAGTATCACTGTGGTGTGACTGTTAATGTGCATGTCTAGGGATAGTATCACTGTGGTGTGACTGTTAATGTGCATGTCTAGGGATAGTATCACTGTGGTGTGACTGTTAATGTGCATGTCTAGGGATAGTATCACTGTGGTGTGACTTTTAATGTGCATGTCTAGGGATAGTATCCCTGTGGTGTGACTGTTAATGTGTATGTCTAGGGAGAGTGTCAGTGTGGTGTAACTGTTAATGTGTATGTCTAGGGATAGTATCACTGTGGTGTGACTGTTAATGTGTATGTCTAGGGAGAGTGTCAGTGTGGTGTGACTGTTAATGTGTATGTCTAGGGATAGTATCACTGTGGTGTGACTGTTAATGTGTATGTCTAAATATAGTGTCGGTGTGGCGTGACTGTTAATGTGTATGTCTAAATATAGTGTCGGTGTGGCGTGACTGTTAATGTGTATGTCTAAATATAGTGTCGGTGGGCGTGACTGTTAATGTGTATGTCTAAATATAGTGTCGGTGTGACTGTTAATGTGTATGTCTAGGGATAGTATCACTGTGGTGTGACTGTTCATGTGTGTGTCTAGGGATAGTACCACTGTGGTGTGACTGTTCATGTGTGTGTCTAGGGATAGTACCACTGTGGTGTGACTGTTAATGTGTATGCCTAGGGATAATATCACTGTGGTGTGACTGTTAATGTGTGTGTCTAGGGATAGTATCACTGTGGTGTGACTGTTAATGTGTGTGTCTAGGGAGAGTGTCAGTGTGGTGTGGCTGTTAATGTGTATGTCTAGGGAGAGTGTCAGTGTGGTGTGACTGTTAATGTGTATGTCTAGGGATAGTATCACTGTGGTGTGGCTGTTAATGTGTATGTCTAGGGATAGTATTACTGTGGTGTGACTGTAGTGTTAATGTGTGTGTCTAGGGAGAGTGTCAGTGTGGTGTGGCTGTTAATGTGTATGTAGGGGGAGAGTGTCAGTGTGGTGTGACTGTTAATGTGTATGTCTAGGGAGAGTGTCAGTGTGGTGTGGCTGTTAATGTGTATGTCTAGGGATAGTATCACTGTGGTGTGGCTGTTAATGTGTATGTCTAGGGGAGTAGAGTGTCAGTGTGGTGTGACTGTTAATGTGTATGTCTAGGGAGAGTGTCAGTGTGGTGTGGCTGTTAATGTGTGTGTCTAGGGAGAGTGTCAGTGTGGTGTGGCTGTTAATGTGTGTGTCTAGGGAGAGTGTCAGTGTGGTGTGGCTGTTAATGTGTATGTCTAGGGAGAGTGTCAGTGTGATGTGACTGTTAATGTGTATGTCTAGGGAGAGTGTCAGTGTGATGTGGCTGTTAATGTGTATGTCTAGGGAGAGTGTCAGTGTGATGTGACTGTTAATGTGTATGTCTAGGGATAGTGTCAGTATGTCTGGTGAGAGTGTCCGTGTGGGGTGACTGTTACTGGCTTTGTCTAAAGTTAGTGTCACTGTGGCGTGACTGTCAACGGTTCATGCGTGAATGTAGTGTCAGTGTGGTGTGATTTCTATTTGTCATGACAAAAATAGAAATAAGACAGCTTCCTGATGGATTCTAAAAAAAAAAAAAGATATTTGTCAGGCACCGCCGAAAAACGTGGACAAACGCATCACAAGACAAAACACGACACGTTTCGACCTCTTAGGCCTTCTTCAGGCAAGATACATAACACTCAGGACAACGAAAATGAACGAGAAAATGCCTTATGAATAATCTTTAGAATTTGTTTAGATTTCCGCCCGCCTCACTTTCCAGCTAGAGCTAGCTTCCTGATATTCCAGCTTCTCTGTTCATAGAATCCAGAGAGCGCGTTGTATCACTATTTCTACCTCCACATTAGTGTAGTTGTTGTGAAGTCGCATTCAGCATTCCCTTGAATTGTTTGTGCTCTACTTCACTGTGTATCCCCAGACAAACGTAACGTAACTTTGTTGACTGAACCGTATGTGTGTGTCACGATGTTTTCTGGTCTTGCAGATGTTTCCCATCTGCATTTGAATTTCTGCGCTACTTGTGCTATCTCAGCTGTCTCTTCCAACTGTCAGAGCTGAGTTTGGTTGAAGCGTTTGAGGAACCCTGACTGTTTTCCCCATTGTTTAGTATCTTTGAGTTCTAACAATGGAAAAACAGTTTGTTGTCTTCTGCTTTTCCCATCTATGATTTTCCATGTCTAGACAAGTGCTTGTTGTTACTTCCTTGACTGTCTGATTTTTTTTTTAAATGTGTGTGTGTGTGTATGTGTGTGTGTGTGTGTGTGTGTGTGTGTGTGTGTGTGTGTGTGCGTGCATGCGCGCGCAGGCGCTTGCGTGCGTGCGTGCGTACTAACGCGAGTACGTGCGTGTGTGTGTATTGAATTGTCAGATGCTTGGTATGCAATCTTCACTTGCTCTAGCTTGTGTCTGGCCTGTATTGAAGGAAGGTCAAACAAGTAACATTTAGCTCCAGCTGGTATGTCAGTTATACTTCCCATGATCAATCTCATTGCTTCGTTTATACCTTTGAATTGCTGCAGCAGGACTGTTGACGTTCTT
>JADBJO010011124.1:35000-37500 GCA_016801955.1 Conus betulinus
AACACCAGACAGGGTGAACACCACACAGGGCAAACACCAGACAGGGTGAACATCACACAGGGCAAACACCAGACAGGGTGAACATCACACAGGGCAAACACCACACAGGGTGAACATCACACAGGGCAAACACCACACAGGGCAAACACCAGACAGGGTGAACATCACACAGGGCAAACACCACACAGGGCGAACACCAGACAGGGTGAACACCGGATATGACAAACACCAGACAGGGTGAACACCAGATATGACAAACACCAGACAGGGTGAACACCAGACAGGGTGAACACCAGACAGGGTGAAACACCAGACATGACAAACACCAGACATGACAAACACCAGACGTGACAAACACCAGACATGACAAAACACCAGACATGACAAACACCAGACAGGGTGAACACCAGATGTGACAAACACCAGACAGGGTGAACACCAGATATGTCAAACACTAGACAGAGTGAACACCAGACAGGGTGAACACCAGACAGGGTGAACACCAGACATGAAAACACCAGACAGAGTAAAACACCAGACAGGGTGAACACCAGACAGGGTGAACACCATATATGACAAACTACGGACAGGGTGAACATCAGATATGACAAACACCAGACAGGGTGAACACCAGATATGAGAAACACCAGATAGGGTGAACACCAGGCACTACAAACAACAGACAGGGTGAACACCGGAAATGACTAATTCTGGACAGGGTGAACACCAGATATGTCAAACACCAGACAGAGTGAACACCAGACATGACAAACACCAGACAGGGTGAACACAAACATGACAAACACCAGACAGGGTGAACACCAGATATGTCAAACACCAGACAGAGTGAACACCAGACATGACAAACACCAGACAGGGTGAACACCAGACATGTCAAACACCAGACAGAGTGAACACCAGACATGACTAACACCAGACAGGGTGAACACCAGATATGACAAACACCAGACAGGGTGAACATCGGACATGGCAAATCACTGAACAGGCTGATCACCGAAAGAGGTGTACACCAGACAGTCTGAATACCAGATAGCCTAATACCAGACAGTCTGAATATAAGACAGCCTGAATACCAGACAGTCTGAATATCAGACAGCCTGAATACCAGACAGAATTAATTTTGGCCAGGGAAAAACACCTGACAAACCAGACACTGACCAGGGCAACTATTAGTCAGGGAAACCATCATCAGTCAGGGCAACCATCATCAGTCAGGGCAACCATCAGTCAGGACAACACCATCAGTCAGGACAACCACCATCAGTCAGGGCAACCGCCATCAGTCAGGGCAACCATCATCAGTCAGGGCAACCGTCAGTCAGGACAACCATCAT
This sequence comes from Conus betulinus, assembly GCA_016801955.1. NCBI lineage: Eukaryota > Metazoa > Mollusca > Gastropoda > Neogastropoda > Conidae > Conus > Conus betulinus. The sequence goes on from JADBJO010011124.1 coordinate 36,356, forward strand.
CAGTCAGGGCAACCATCATCAGTCAGGGCAACCATCAGTCAGGGCAAACCATCATCAGTCAGGGCAACCATCATCAATCAGGGCAACCATCATCAGTCAGGACAACCATCAGTCAGGACAATCATCATCAGTCAGGGCAACCATCATCAGTCAGGGCAACCATCAGTCAGGGCAACCATCATCAGTCAGGGCAACCATCATCAGTCAGGGCAACCATCAGTCAGGGCAACCATCATCAGTCTGGGCAACCATCAGTCAGGGCAACCATCATCAGTCAGGACAACCATCATCAGTCAGGGCAACCATCATCAGTCAGGGCAACCATCATCAGTCAGGACAGCCATCAGCAGTCAGGGCAAACCATCAGCAGTCAGGACAGCCATCAGCAGTCAGGGCAACCATCAGTCAGGGCAACCATCATCAGTCAGGACAACCATCAGCAGTCAGGGCAACCCATCAGTCAGGGCAACCATCATCAGTCAGGGCAACCATCATCAGCGAGGGCAACCATCATCATTCAGGGCAACCATCATCAGTCAGGGCAACCATCGTCAGTCAGGGCAACCATCATCAGTCAGGGCAACCATCAGTCAGGGAACCATCATCAGTCCGGGCAACCATCATCAGTCAGGGCACCATCATCAGTCAAGGCAATCATCATCAGTCAGGGCAACCATCAGTCAAAGAACCATCATCAGTCCGGGCAACCATCATCAGTCAGGGCAACCATCATTAGGGCAACCATCATCAGTCAGGGCAACCATCAGTCAGGGCAAACATCATCAGTCAGGGCAACCATCATCAGTCAGGCAACCATCAGTCAGGGCAACCATCATTACGGCAACCATCATCAGTCAGGGCAACCACCATCAGTCAGGGCAAACCATCATCAGTCAGGGCAACCATCAGTCAGGCAACCATCATCAGTCAGGGCAACCATCATCAGTCAGGACAACCATCAGTCAGGACAACCACCATCAGTCAGGGCAACCATCATCAGTCAGGGCAACCGCCATCAGTCAGGGCAACCATCATCAGTCAGGGCAACCATCAGTCAGGCAAAACCATCATCAGTCAGGGCAACCATCATCAGTCAGGGCAACCGCCATCAGTCATCAGTCAGGGCACCATCATCAGTCAGGGAA
>JADBJO010011124.1:42500-45000 GCA_016801955.1 Conus betulinus
CAGCTGCCAACAAAGTCAGTCCACATGCACTCAACATTTACACACAATGATAGCTACGAACAGTGTCAAGCACACAATATTTACACAAAATGATAGCTATGAACAGAGTCACGCACTCAATTTCAACACACAATGGTAGCGAGGAGCGGAGTCACGCGCTCTTTTTTTTTTTACACACAATGGTAGCGATGAACAGCCACGCACTCTGCTTTTACACACAATGATAGCTATGAACAGAGTCACGCACTCTTTTTTTCTACACACGATGGTAGCGACGAACAGAGTCACGCACTCTTGTTTCTACACACAATGATAGCTATGAACAAGGTGATGCACTCTATTTCTACACCCAACGGTAGCGATGAACAGCGTCACGCACTCTTGTTTCTACACACAACGATTGCTATGCACAGAGTTACGAACTCTTATTTTGTTTTCCACAAAATGATAGCCATGAACAGAGTCACGAACCGTAAGTTTTTAACAGTCAATGATAGCTACCAGAGCAGAGTCAGACCCACCTTTAAAATCCGACGTGGAGTTTTGAACACTTGTGTGCATTGCAGGCCAGTCACTTCGGAATGCTCTTCGATTGAATTCGGCCAGCAACGCGTCGTAAGGATTACGGATCAGGAGGAGACAACGCTCGAATTGGAAGAACTGACGGGTCTTCTGCAATACACATAGCAGACAGACTCACTAATTCCGCGTTAACTCTCTCTCAATCTCTCTCTCTCTCTCTCTCTCTCTCTCTCTCTCTCTCTCTCTCTCTTTCTTCTTCTTCTTCTTCTCTCTTCTCATTATGATTATCATTACTATCACTATTATTACTGTTATTCTCATTATAACTATGATTAGTAGTAGTAGTAGTCTCATTATTATCTTTATTATAATTATCATTATAATCATTTTCATTATTGTTATCATTTTTGTTGTTATAGTTATTATTATCTTCACTATTATTATCATCATCATCATTAGTATTATCATTATGATCATCCTTGTCATTGTTGTTATTATTATCATCATTATCATCATCATCGTTATTACACTTATCATTATCGGCGGTGGCGGTGGTTGATACAGTGATGGTAGTGGTGGTATGGTGGTATGGTTGTTTTCTGGAACGAGCATTAATTATATCATCAGTAGTAGTAGTATCATTATTACTTTTATTGTTGTTGTTGTTGTTGTTACTATTATCATAATAATAATAATTATTATTACTATCATCATCATTATTATAATTATCTAATAATCATTATCATCATCATTAATACTATTATTACTACCATCATCATCATCATCACCATCATCATTATCATCATCATCATCATCATCATCTCTTCATCTTCATCAATATAATCATAACTCGTGTTGTAAGTACTATTATTGTTGCAACCGTTATAATGATGATGATGATGATGATGATGATCATGATCATGATCATGATCATGATCATGATGATGACGATCATCATCGTCATCATCATGACCATCATTATCATCATGATCATCATCATAATGATGATGATGAGAAGAAGAAGAAGAAGAAGAAGACGAAGAAGAAGAATGATAGTAGTAGTAATAATACATCCCTCTCTGACACATCAGAGTCCTCTAACGACAGTCAATACACATTCAGACATCTGTACTCAGACAATAAGAAATTAACGACACAGCGGCAACTGGACATCTAAGAGGCAGACTGAAGAAGTCCTGGACGAACATTGTAAAGAACGAAAACCATTCCTTCCTAAAATGATCCCCGGTACGTCTAGCATGTCAGACATAAGCGAGCACAGAGGTCTGTGGAGATCCCTGTCCGCCCAAACGTCCGTCACCTCTCCCCTCACATCTTCGGCCATGGGACGATCCCAGAAGACCAGGACCTCACCAAGTGTTAACCCCTTCGATCTTCTGCTGTGGGACGATCACAGAACACCAGGACCTCACCACGTTTTAACCCCTTCGATCTTCTGCTGTGGGACGATCACAGAACACCGGGGCCTCGCCTCGGCAAGTGTTAACCCTTTGGTCTACTGTCATGTGACGACCACACGATAACAGGTCCTCACCAACTGTTACCCTTTTTATCTTCTGCCATGGGACAATGATAGAACACCAGGTCCTCACCAAGTGTTAAACCCCTTCGATCTTCTAGCACGGGACGATCACAGAACACCAGACCCTCACCAAGTGTTAACCCCTTCGATGTTCTGCCATGTAACGACCACAGGACACCAGGTCCTCAACAAGTATTAACCCCTTCGATCTTCTGCCATGGGACGCTCACAGAACACCAGGTCCTCACCAGTGTGTAACCCCTTCGATCTTCTGCTATGGGACGATCACAGAACACCAAGTCCTCAACAAGTGTTAACCCCTTCGATTTTCTGCCATGTAACGACCACAGGACACCAGGTCCTCAACAAAGTATTAACCCCTTCGATCTTCTGCCATGGGACGATCACAGAACACCAGGTCCTCAACAAGTGTTA
>JADBJO010011124.1:50000-67061 GCA_016801955.1 Conus betulinus
ACACACACAGAGAGAGAGAGAGAGAGAGAGAGAGAGAGAGAGAGAGAGAGAGAGAGCCGACCACTCAGACTGTTCCATATCTTTTGATCTCCCTTGCATCCTTAAATGGATCCTCAAGCATAGACTCAAAGATTGTCCCCTACATTTTATACTGTTTGCATAATGCTTTTAGTTTTTCAGGAACTTTTTTCTTCCCTACACTTTCGTTTTGTTTCATTTACTACATTTTGTTGGCTGTTTTGGGGGTGCTGTTGGATTCTTTTCTTAACTCTTGGTGGTGAGAACACCACAGAATTACGGACTGTATTGTGTCTCTATCTACACCAAGGGCACAAGCACCATCAGTCGTGACTCTTTAATGAATCCCATCTAGCGGACAAAATAGATCTAAGAGCAGAAAATACATAAACACAGGAGCAGGAAATGCATAGATCTAAGAGCAAGAAATACATAAACACAGGAACAGGAAATGCATAATAGATCTAAGAGCAGGAAATACACAAACACAGGAGCGGGAAATGCATAATAAACTTAGAAACAGGAAATACATAGACCTAGAAGCAGGAAGTACAGAATAAACCAAGGAGCAGGAAATCCATACATACATTCAAACAGGTTTGTTTCCGTGAGAGATTGAAATGGTTCGTTCTTGCAGCTAATGAAAAGTGATTGTATGATTAACGTACGTGTTTTCATTAAAAAAAATTAATTTGAAATTTTTGTCAAGTCATTACTTATATTAATGAAAAAAATGTTGATCTACTACTATTTTACTCTGTTGCTTAACTGCTGAAACGTATATATATAAACAAGAATAATTAATAAATAGAGAAATATGTAGGGAACTAACGAAGCACCTCCTGTTCCAGTCCTCCTATACCCCACCCCTTCTTTCTTTTATATATATACACACACACGCGCGCGCGCGTATGTAGTGATTGAAATTCGTCGCTATACAGAGCAAAAATATCAACCAAATTTTGCTTTCCTCTCCCAGAAAATCTCCAAGATCATCGAAGCACACACCCTCACTCGCTTCTCCAGAACAGAAATGAGTATGTAACTGCACTTAGCAAATTTAGTGACAGTGATATCAAATACTAATTTCAATATTCAACTTATTCCTTTTTACCCTACTCCATTACAATTCCTACAGTGCAAGCAGCTGCACTTAGCAAATTTAGTGACAGTGATATCAAATACTAATTTCAATATTCAGCTTTGTCCCTTTTCCCCCTACCCCATTACCGTTCCTACAGTGTAAGCAGCAATGCATAGTGGGTAAGTGGTGTCCACCACAATAGAATAATAACATGGAGGAAAGCTCACCAGAGGTGGTGGTCAAGATATATCGTGCCCAGGTGTTGCCGGACCCAGGAAAGCTGACCAAAGCAGTGCTGGGCATGTCATGAAGCAGGAATTTACCCGTACCTGGCAGCGGGCAGGGTTGGTAGTTCAGTCTGAGAAAAAAAAAAAAGTCATCGGGCTGTGTGAAAGACAGCATACAGCCAGGTGTCTGAGCTACAACGGCGTACCACCGAGTGGTCATGGCAACCCACACCAAGTGTACACCACAAACACACACCACTAAGTGTGCACTACAACATGCACCACTGAGAATACACCACAACACCACTAAGCGTACACCACAACATATGCCAATAAATGTACACCACAAGACACACCACTTTGTGTTCACCACAACACACACCACTAAGTTTGGCAATTATACTACAGCATGGCCTATCAAAATCTATGGAATATCGCAGAACCACTTTGTAGAGCCTTATAAAGGTTTCAGGCAATTTCTGAATGGGTTTGGAACTGTCAAGAAACAGAGAATTATTGCTAACTTGTGTACGCGTCTTCTAGTATATGAACGCGAGTGGGATCTGGAACAAAGCTTTATAATATGTCAAACGAACAAGAAAACAAATTTTGTGTGAAAAAAAAAGAAAAAGGAAAGAAACACGACGTTAATGGGGTTTTCGACAGACTCTCCCACCTCTCCGCCTTATCAATATATAGCTACCATATATACAGGGATGCGTGTACACTATGCATACAAATCATGTTCATGATTCCTTATTGAGGAAAGGAATGTTTACAAGATGAATTAGAAATTGGAACAATAACGAGCAGAACAATAACAACCACACTAACACACACAATAAAGATTACAACAACAGTAACAACAACCCCCCTAACACGCAGAACAATAACAATAACAATATCCACACTAACACACACAATAAAGATAAGAACAACAAGAAACCCCCCCCCAATATATATATATATATATATATATATATATATATATATATATATATTGTTTTAGGAAGAATGCTATCACAGAAAAAGGCTGGTGGGCAATACCGTAGAATGTTTTTGTTGAGTTAAAACAAACAAACAAACAAACAAAAAACAAAGAAGCAAAAGAAAATCATGAAAGAGCAAAACAAGCTACATTTCCTTGTGAAAAGTAGAAAATATGAAAAAGGATAACCTCTTAAGACACAACATGCTGAGGGCCAGTTCTTGGAATGAATCCGCAAGGGACTAAATTACAATAAACTAATAAATTCCAAGGATAAGTACCGAGCACCATTCCAGCAACTAACAGAGCAGTTTGGTGTTGCAATGACTGCAAGAAATATTCAGTAACAAACACAGCTTGCTCTTATGTCTTAGACTGAAGAAATAGGGGGAGATGAGCATTCATATCTGTAGTGGTAGATAATTCTGCCTAACGAACAGTATGTGCTTGAGTGGGTGAATGGGGAATAATAAATGCTTCTCAAAATGAGCCTTCAGCAAGCTTATAGTCTCAACAAACATACTACGTTATTGCACACCAGCCTTTTTCTGGGATAGCATTCTTCTTAAAACCGAAAGGCACAGGAGTCAAGTTACCACTTCCCGCGGTCACTGAGGAAAAACAATCAGGTTTCGAAATACCGGTATCTGACCAGAGTTATATGTTAGTGAGTTTCCTCCTCATTGGAAATTGTCTCCCCCCTTGGAGACTATAAGTTTGCTGAAGGCTCATTTTGAGAAGCATTTATTATTCCCCATTCACTCACTCAAGCACATACTGTTAGTTAGGCAGAATTATTTATCGCCTCTCTTCAGTCATACGGAGTCTCGTGAGTATCAGGGCGCATCAGCCAAGAATAGTCAGTTGGCGCCCAGGCAGCTCAAGGATAGGACAGTGAACACGATACACAACAAATCATTAAAGATTCCATACACAGTTATAATAAAATCGACAAACAGTTGATAACAACAATCAGTGAAGGTTATACACTTGTACATTTTTGTTTAACATAAAATAACCTAGTTTGAAGGGTAAGTACAACATCCTTTTTTTCACCATCACTCGTCCCCCGCTTGCTACGTGGCCGCCATCGCGCGTGTGCATGTGTGGGCCCGGTACCCGACAGAATTTGCCCTATGTTTTTATGACGGACTCACACACTAGTAGCCCCGAATTCGCCCAAATTTATACTCGACAACAGAGGCGTTATCCAGCAGAGACGGGTAAATTTCATTCCCTTGTGTAGTCAGCAAGAGACTGACAAAAGATCAGCAGAGACTGAACACTGAAAGTCAGCAGAGACTGACGCAATGGCCGAAGAGAGCCCTGAGCGGCAAGAGGCCGTCACAGTGGCATTCGCGGACCTGCAGTCACTAGACGCAAAAATGTCTGGCCGCTTGGATAGACTTGAAGCCATGCTGCTAAGAATCGCTGGCCAAAGCCTTTTGAGTGAACAACAGCCCAACAGAGCAAGAAAGTGAGCTTTGTCACCAGACAAAGTGTGTAGAAAAGTGTGACACCGAAAACCGGCACAAGGGGAAGAAGTTGCACGCGAAAAGCACAAAGGCATTGTCAGAGTTGGAATCTGAAGGGGAGGTAGTGGATGACACGCTCTCAGCAGCCGGCTCTGACGAAGATTTGCTAGGGGAAATAGATAAAGATCTTGATGACGGTGAGGAGACAGCACCACCAGTCTCCTCCTCCCTAGCACAAATCATCAACAAGCGCTTCCAGTCTGGACTGTCAGAGGACAAACTGAAAGAGAGGCTCGGCAAGTATCAAAGGCCAGAAAACTGAAGCACTGATAGCACCGGGAGTCAACACTGAAATTTGGAAAAGTCTTCCGGCAGAGGCCAGAAGAGCTGGCATCAAAAGCTCGCATGTGCAAAAAGCACTGACAAAAGCAGCAATAGCTTTGACAGACAGCACACAAACAATACTCAGGGCACAACGCAACACGGGACTCACACAGACATCCAAGAAAATGAAAACAGCCATTGAAAAGAACACAGTCATGCACTCTGGGACACCCATCACATCAGCTATCACTCAGACGCAGACAGGCCATTCGCTCACATTTGCATCCCTCTATCACAGGCATTTGTAATGATCTGTGCCATCCTAGTTGTTTGGTGACAACTTGGCTACTTCACTCAAAGAATTTACAGAAATGGACAGGTTGGGCAATACTCTTGCTGCTGGGGGGTGTAGTATATCGAGACTGGTTTATTATTAGAATCACACGACTTAATTAAGTACGTTATTATGCGAGATTTGGATGTTGTACGAGATCTGTGTAACCGACTATGAAGGTTTGCGGGAGACCAGAAAAATAAGCCCGTTTTAAGTTTCAACGTGTCTTTGTTGATATTGTATGAAAAGGTTACAAATTGGCGACGAGGAAAATTGTGAAAGACGAGACTTCGAGTCGGCAAGTGCTTTCTTCGTTCGGCAGCAGATTAGTGTGTTGGTTCGTTTGACCCAGCAGGCGATCCTTCGAGTGTTTTCGACGAGATGGGCTCGATGGAAAAAGAGCTTTGAACTTTATGTAGCAGCTAGAGGTGATGTGCAAGAAAATCAGAAGAAGCCTTTACTTCTACATTGTGCTGGACTTGAAGTGCAAATCATCTTCGAGACGTTGGAAGGAGGTGCATCCTATGACGAAGCCGTTACTGCTCTTGACACCTACTTCAAGCCTCAAAGAAACGAAACGTTCGAGAGACACGTATTTCGTTAAATGGAACAAAAAGAGGGCGAGACAACTTCACAATACGTCACAAGACTTCGTCAGCAAGCAGCAAATTGCAACTTTGACGACAAGGTGGCAGAAAACATCCGAGAGTGTTGACAAGTGTATTGACAGACGATTAAAGGCAAAACTACTGGAGAAAAAGGACTTGACCTTGCAACAGCTGTTAGAAATCTCCCAAGCCCATGAAGCAGCCCTTTCACAGTTCAAGACAATGATGGGGGTGGTGTTTCTGAAACAGTTGTGGGTGCTGTAGGGGGTATGGGTACAAACAGTAAGAAAGGAACAAAGAATCCAAAGGTTGATATTAAGGGAACACATGGGAAAGATAAAACTTGTTTTAGATGTGGGAAAGTAGGTCATTTTGCTAAAGATAAGGCCTGCCCAGCAAAGGGAAAAAACGTGTTCTAAGTGCAAGAAACCTGGACATTTTGCTTGTGTATGCAAATCAAAGCCAAAGCAAGTGAACACTGTACAGAACGATACAAACAATGATGATGATGACTTTACATTTACTGTAGAGAATGACATTGTTTTTGGTTCTGATGATGATTATGCATTTATGAATGGAAGTGGACGGAAGTGCATGATGGATGTGGTTGTTGGCGATGTATGTGTACCCATGATGGTAGATTCAGGAGCAAGCTGTAATATTGTTGATAGGCAAACATGGCAAAACATGAAGATGAAGAAAGTGAAATGTCATACTACAAAGAAAGCAGACAGACAAACAAGAAAATTGTTTGCGTTTGCCCAGAAACAACCATTGACAATTGTTGGTACATTTACAGCAGATGTAAACATTTCAGGTTACACAAAGAAGAACACAGCAGAATTCATAGTGCTAAAAGAAAAAAGTAATGTTTCTCTTTTGGGAAGGGAGACTGCAGAACAGTTAGGTGTTCTAAAACTTGGTTGCCTCCAGATGTTACATGTTCAGTCAGTGAAAAACCAGAACTTAAAGCAGAGTACAAAAGCTTGTTTTCTGGAGAGCTTGGAAAACTAAAAGATAAACAGATCAAACTGCATGTAAAACCCAGCGTAAAGCCAGTTGTTCAAAATGCGAGACGCGTGCCGTTCAGTTTTCGTCCGAAAATTGAAAAGAAAATCGCAGAGCTAGAGAAGCTTGATATCATTGAACGTGCCAGTGGTCCTACAACATGGGTTAGTCCAATTGTTGTCGTGCCAAAAGCAAACACAGATGACATTCGTTTATGCGTTGACATGAGGCAGGCAAATGAGGCAATTGAACGCGAAAGATTTCCGATTCCGACAATCGAGGAAACACTTCTTGAAATGAATGGTTTGCACCGTTTTCTCAAAACTTGATCTAAATGGGGGTTTTCACCAACTCGAGTTGGAAGAAGAATCGCGTCATGTCACAACATTTGCGACTCATATGGGTTTGTTTCGGTACAAAAGATTGATGTTTGGTGTTACATCCGCACCAGAAATACCATTATACCATTCAAAACATACTCAGAGACTGCGAAGGACAGCGCAACATGACAGATGATATAATCATTTATGCACAACACTAGAAGAACATGACCGTAGACTGGATGCAGTTTTGAGAACACTGAAAGAGAATGGTTTGATTTTGAACGCAGACAAGTGCATGTACCGTATGTCAGAGTTACAATTCATGGGATTCATGCTGTCGGAAAAAGGAATTGGTCCGACATCTGCCAAAGTTGAAGCAGTGAAAAATGCGACGCGACCAACCTGCGTGTCAGAAGTCCGAAGTTTTCTTGGTCTGGCTCATTTCAGTGCTCGGTTCATTCCAAACTTCGCAACAAAAGCAGAAGCGCTTCAGAAATTGACGCGGAAAAATGTCGTTTTTCGCTGGGGACCGGAACAAGAAAAATCATTTAAGCTTTTGAAAGATGACCTTGCAAAGTCAGAAAATCTCTCATACTTTGATCCAGACGCAGAGACAAAGATTGTCACAGACGCCAGTCCAGTAGGATTAGGTGCTGTTCTCACTCAGGTACAAAATGGCGTGAAGCGAGTCATTTTCTATGCAAGCCGAAGTCTGACTGCGGTTGAACGTAGATATTCACAGACCGAAAAAGAGGCTCTCGCTATAGTGTGGGCCTGTGAACGGTTTCATCAGTATGTGTATAGTGTGAATTTTACACTTGAAACCGATCACCGACCTCTTCAGTTCATTTATTCGCTGCGATCAAAACCATCAGCTCGAATTGAAAGGTGGGTACTCAGGCTGCAGAGTTACTCGTTCAAGGTTGAGTACAAACCAGGATCTCAGAATATCGCTGACTCATTGTCAAGACTTGTTGCAGAAAACAAAACATGTCAGGATAGGAATGTTGCGGAGGAATATGCTTATTTCTGTGCAAAAGAAGCTGTTCCAACTGCAATGACAGCTCGTGAAATAGAGGAAGAGTCAGGAAAAGATGAAGAGCTAGGTTTAGTTCGAGAGCGTATTCAGACAGGAAAGTGGGAAAAGTGTCCTAATGTGACATACAAAACACTGCGTGATGAACTTACCTGTCTTGGAAAGCTGATTTTGAGAGGAACTCGCATTGTCATTCCGGAAAGTTTGCGTGAAAGAGTGATTGAAATCGCTCATGAGGGTCACCAAGGAATTACTAAGACAAAAGAAAGACTCCGTACAAAGTATGGTGGGCTAGGATGGATAAAGATGTTGAAAAACAAGTTAAAATCTTGTCATGCATGTCAATTAGTCAGTCAACCATCTGTACCAGAGCCAATGATTCGAACAAAAATGCCAGAAGGTCCCTGGGAGGATCTTGCCATTGATCTGTTAGGACCGTTTCCTTCCGGTGATTCTGTTCTCGTAGTCGTTGACTACTTCAGCAGATTTTTTGAGATTGCTGTTCTGAAATCTACCACTGCAGGTAGAATTATAGAAGAACTTGAAAATTTGTTCACAAGACATGGAATACCAATCTCCATTAAATCAGACAATGGACCACAGTTTGTTTCCACCGAGTTCAAAGAATTCATGGCCGAAAATAACATTGAACACAGATTTTCAACACCATTGTGGCCACAAGCCAATGGTGAAGTGGAACGCCAAAATAGAACTCTGATGAAAGCAATCAAAATTGCACAAGCTGAAGGAAAAAACTGGAAGAAAGAGCTGAACAAATTCCTTTTGTCGTACAGAACTACACCACACCAAACTACAGGTGTAAGCCCGGCTGAACTGTTTTACAAACGAAAGCTTCGAACAAAACTGCCGGAGATTGATTCCGTTCTGAAGTTTGAAATGGATGAAAGCATTCGAGACGAGACCGAATCCAAAAAGAGATGGGAAAACAATATGCAGATGAAAAACGCAAGGCAACAAACAGTGAAATAGCTGTAGGTGATGAAGTTTTACTTCAACAAAGAAAACAAGACAAACTTTCAACAAATTTTGAACCAGAACCATACAAAGTTATTCAAAGAAATGGATCAGAAATTCTGATTGAGTCACCAGTCAGTGGTGCACAATACAAAAGAAATGTGGCACACATGAAGAAATTCATAAGCAAAGAAGCAAAACATGATGCAGAACAAAGAGTAGTCTGAAAGAAATAGCTGATCAGACTGACAAACATGGAGATACACAGACAGAAACTACACAATCACAAGACACACAGTTAGAAACTGCACAGTCACAAATGCAACCTGTCAGACAATCCACAAGAGTGAAAAGATTACCAGAAAAGTTCAAAGACTATGTTGTGACTAGGTAGACATTAAAATTGATGTCATGATGTTCATTTTGTTTGAGTGGATAGTTATTCAATATTGTTTAGAAATTTAATTTTTTGTGCGCGGAACTATATTTCAACAAGGAGAGTGAGAGCACTAGCTGTTAAATTCAAATGTCATGCAGAATTTGGTTTGTAAAGGGGAATGAGAGAGAGAGAGTGAGTGAATCAGAAGGTTGTTTTAATTTTAGAGATGAGTGTGTAAAGAATTTAGGACTTGATGATGGTGTTTAAAAGAAAGAAAAAAAAAAAGAAGTTATGAGTTTTTAACGCTGGGTATAGGAAGTTTACTGTTTTAGTTAGTAATATTATTCTAAACAAGGGAGAGATTGTAGTATATCGAGACTGGTTTATTATTAAAATCACATGACTTAATTAAGTACGTTATTATGCGAGATTTGGATGTTGTACGAGATCTGTGTAACCGACTATGAAGGTTTGCGGGAGACCAGAAAAATAAGCCCGTTTTAAGTTTCAACGTGTCTTTGTTAATATTGTATGAAAAAGGTTACAGGGGGAAAACAAAATATAGAACAGAGAAACACGGGGCAATGGCTTCGATATATAGGCGGCCCTGAAAGACTAGTTACAGACACAAAGGCGCAGCCATGCGAGGTCGCGCGCACACGGCCAACAAGAGAACTGGCAAGTTTAGCTCCGCCCACTCAGCCAGCCAGCGAGGTGGTAAGTGCTTACTATCATAGTCTCGCACAGCTAAGGGCAGAATTAGAGACAGAGATGGGTATGTTTCCAGGTGTGGCAGGCTCCAATATTTTCTGCCCGTATGGGAATCACTTACAACAGACCAAGAAATCTTACAGCTGATATGAGCAGCCACTCTGGAATTTGAAGAGAAAACTGTTATCCCCTCACACTTGTTGTAGTAGTACACAACTTGGTTTGAACCAGTCGGAAACAAATAATATAGACATTGAGGTGAATAAACTCAGATCAAAAGGAGTTTATATCCCCTCGTACACCTGCACACGATCAACACGTGTCGCCTGTATTTTACATGGCCAAAAAAGAATGGGTCCAATCGCATGATTCTCAATTTGAAAAAAAAAATGAATCAAGATATTACTTATCACCATTTTAAAAAGGATACTTTGCATGTTACACTGAAGCCAGAACACGTTTCTGTTTCATGGTTTCTATAGACCTAAAGGATGCCTATTACTCCATCCCCATTGCACAAGCACACAGAAGTGTCTCGGATTCAGATGGAGAGGCCAACTCTGGAATATAACTGTATGCCAGATGGTCTGGCTCTTGCCCCTAGGAAATTTATCAAAATGTTGAAACCTGTTTTTGTCAAACTGAGACAAGACAATCATGTCTCCACCAACTTTCTGGATGATTCTCTTCTCCTTGCAGAATCAGAATCAGAATGCATAGAGATTATCCAAGCCACAGTGCACCGTTTTCCTTCACTCGGCTTCATTGTACACCAAGAGAAATCAGCTCTTAAACCAACCCAGGTTATTCAGTATCTAGGGGTGATTATTGATTCCAGAGCAATGACAGTCACTTGACACCTGAAAGGAAAGACAATCTGAAACACTGCTGTGTCCAACTACTGAAAACCAACAAACCAATTACCAGAGAACTAGCCAAAGGTTATTGGGAAAATGGTGGCAAGTTTTTTTGGCCCCTACATTATCGTGACTTAGAAGGCAATAAAAAAAAAAAAAAACTGCACTGAGACAAACAAATGGAAGTTTTGATGGACATACCACACTGACTCCAGAATCCAAAGAAGAGCTTAAGTGGTGGATAAGATAAGATAAGATAATGTTGCTTATAGCCCACCCGACCGCAAAGGGCCACATCAGGGCTGACACCACGTTAAAATCAACTCGCTAGTCAAAAAAAAAAAAAAAAAAAAACTTTCACACATCTCTCTTTAAATGACTTCTAGAAATGCACCAGAAACTTCGTTAAAAATCTTTCATCCATAAAATCTCAAATCAGATGAAAAATGTTGATCTCTCTCAAAAACCCAAGTGGTGGATGAGCAATGTAGATACTGCTTACAATGACATCACACATCCTGATTTTGACGTTACTGTGACGTCAGATGACAGGATGGGGATGTGCATGTAAGACACAAAGCTCTGGAGGATTGTGGCTACCAGTTGAAAACTCGCTTCCACATTAATTACCTTGAACTTAAGGCAGCTTATTTCGCACTGAAGTGCTTCCAGGCAGATCTTGATGGAAAACGTGCGCCTGCTGATTGATGATTCCACAGCAGTAGTCTGCATTAACAACATGGGCACCAGCCACTCTGACAGCTGTAGTGAGATGACAGCCACTATCTGGCAGTGGGTTGGGGACAGAAATGTATGGCTGAGTGCATACCACATCCCAGGGAAAGACAACACAGCTGCGGATGAAGAATCGAGAAAAATTCATGTGGATGCTGAGTGGAAACTGGACAGTACTGTGTTGAGAGAGATGCGGTCAACAAGTTGCAGATTTCCCTTGAAACTGATTTGTTTGCTTCCAGAATAAACAAACAGCATCATTTTTATGTCTCTTATAGAGCCGACCAAGAGGCACATGCGGTTGATGCTTTCTCCTTAACTTGGGGTAAGCTACAATGGTATGCTTTTCCTCCTTTCAACCTGCTGCCCAGTGTTTTACAGAAGATACGGAAGGAGAGAGCGACAGGCCTGCTCATTCTCCCCTGGTGGCCCACACTGGTCTGGTGGCCGGTTGTACAGAAAATGTTGACCCAGGAACCAGTCCGTCTACCCTCCACACCTGCCCAGCTGACACTGCCCTGCCACCTGGGTCACACTCACCGCCTGCTGCCACAGCTACAACTTCTGGCATGCAGTGTATCAGGAGCACGTTTGAACAGGAAGGATTCTCCCCTGATGCAGTAGATCTTCTCATGAACTCCTGGAGGCCCACCACCAAAAAGTCGTGCAATACATACATTAGTAGGTGGATAGAATATGCCTCAAAAAACGGCATGGCAGTGAGATCACCCCACACCGCCACAGGTTGCAAATTTTTTTAGCTTCCATGTTTTCAGATGGGGCAAGCTAGAGTGCCATAAATTTTGCAAGAAGTGCATTATCGTTTTTTTTTTCTACCATCAGTGAAAGGAGTATCAGTAGGTAATTTACCCAAAATTTGCAGACTTGTCAAAGGGGTTTTTAAGGAAAGACCTGCACTGCCAAGGTACAGACACACCTGGGATGTTAGTGTAGTGTTTGATTACATGTGCTCACTTCCAGATGTAAATACTTTGGATTTGATGGAAACAACTGACACTGAAAACGGTAACTCTAAAGGCACTTCTTACTGGGCAAAGAGGCCATGCTCTTCATCTACTGAAAACTACAGATGTGCATGTCAGTGAGAGGAAGTGAATTTTACAGTTTTCTAACAAACACAAAAACACTAAGCCAGGCAGTCACACAGAACCGGCAGAAATTCTAGCCTATTCGCAAAACACCACATTATGCTTAGTGACGCACATAACAACGGTATCTGAAGAAAACTGAAGCGCTCAGGGAAGGGCCAGAACTCTTTATAGCCAACCATAGGCCACATGCTCCCATTTCCAAAACCACATTTTCACGGTGGGTCAAACAAGTGCTAGCTGCGGCAGGAGTGGACACGGAGACATATGGCGCACACACAATGCGTGCCGCGAGTTGTTCGGCTGCTGCAAGTGAAAGAGTGAGCCTTGCCACCATCCTCAAAGCGGCTGGATGGTCGGCAGAAAATACCTTCACCAAGTTTTTATAAGAAAGCGGTACTGTTTAAACCTAATTTTGGACAGGCAATATTGGACAAGTTTCCTAAGCCCTTGTGTTTCTCTTTTTAGAGTGTTTCCATTATCTATAGAATGGAAATACCTAATGGTAATCAGAAAAGCTTTGTACTCTTCAATGCATACATATATACAGGTACCCCACACAAAAAAAGAAAAACGGCTTGGACCTTTCTGGAGGAAACCGAACATGAATTATAATACTACGTGCAGATCTTAATGCACGGTCAAAATTATGGGATCAGCATGGTCCCAATCCTCAAGGAATTGCGCCGGAAGAGAAGCTGGATGAGGTGCGCCTCAGTGCACTGACAAAAACATCTCCAACACATACAGGGCAGCAAGGTGACACTGACAGTGTCACTGACCACCATTCACAGCAGGCGTGAGTAGGGAAACACTTCAACATGATAGAAGTGACCTTTTCCTTGTCGTATTCAGTGTACAAAACTATCAAAAGTTAAACAAACGAAACAACAGGACACTTTCTTTTAATGTAACAACAATGCAGGGAACAACAGAGGACAGTAAAGGAGCAGAAGATGCAAGGAAACAATACTACAACCAAATAAATCGTTCAAACTCTTTGATGACGCTACTGCTACTCCTGTAATATTAGAACAACCAAACATTCAGAAGACGCACAGACAGACCTGGCCAAGGTGTAAGCGTTTGTTGTTTCCGCAGGGCGAAGATGACAACACATGCCAGCAACACACAGAGTAAGACTGCTCCCTTCTGCTTTTGCGTGGTCATTTTACTTCCTCTGAAGGCCCAGCTACGAAGACCAACAGTATAACCTGTAATCACTACAAGTATTAGCTATAGTTTTACATTTTCACAGCGAAAAAAAAAAAAAAGAAATGAAAAAAAAGATCAGTGACAGAAGAAATTGAAAGCTGTCCTTTGATTTCTGTCCGTTGAGCGAACGGAGCCATAAAAATGGTGCAGAGGAATTCTTAAGATAATATTCGAATGCCTTAGTGCGTCAGACTCTCGCTCGTGCAACTTCGACAAACAATCAGTCAGACAAAACAAGGGAGATTTCACACTTTTCATCAATTACTAAACGTGTATACCATTTACATAAAAGTCTTTCTACTTTAGTTTCACGCATTGGTATGGATGACACGTTACACATAGCATGCACCCTGCGTGAGAAATGGAAAGAATGAAGGAATGAAGGAAATGAAGTGAACAAGATTGAACGATGTTGACTGGACGACACGAAAACGACTGAATAGAGCGCCAGCTGGCATCTTTTCAGTCGGCCCTAGCCCAGGTAGGAAGCCCGCTGTGTAAACGAGTGCGGATTGTTAAGCGCTCAGAACCTGATCACAAGCCGAGGATAAACACTATATAAGTATTCATAACAATGATAATAATGATAACGTTTCTCTCAGACATATTTCAATCCACCACGTCAACAGGCCCTTGTGGGTAGGGAAAAAAAACTCCTCTTTGAAAGTTTGGCACCAACAGTTTCACACAAAATAAACCGACATTACAAAGTTTACTGGTCCTCGCAGACCTAAAGCATTCTTCTTTCTAAACCAACCGCAAAGCGATTTCAATCTCTGCGACCTCTCTTTATCTCACCACACACACACACTGTGTCTGTCCCTATCAACAAAAAGTAGACTACATGCTCCTTCTCTCTCCTGGGCAAAAAAAAGTAGCTGAAAAGGACGCCCCCCAAAACAAACAAACAACAAACAAACAAAACAAAAACAAACAAACAAAAACAAAAACACAAGGCGAATGCATCATTAAAAAAATAATAAAGGAACTTCTATCTAATATTAATCTTCATCCCCCCCCATCCCCCCCCCATTAACCGCCCCCCCCATCCCCCCCCCCCCCCCCCCCCCCCCCCCCCGTCCTTTTCTTTTCAGCTCTTTTCACCACATCTCACCTGGAGGTCTGCCGAGCCTGCCAATACAGGTCAGTGGTACTGGCTCGTCGTTTACATTCGTTCTACACACTTCCTGAGTCATGAAACACAACACACAATGACGCGTACCCTGCCGTCAACTCAAAAAAAAAACATTTGTATTTACGACTACAGATTGACGACTACAGACTGACATCCAAAAAAAAAAAAAAAAAAGAACACAAAAAAAAAAAAAAAAAAAGTTGAAAACAAAGTTTATGTTGTCACACTACACCTGTAAATGAAAGTAAAACAGTTTGAGAAGTCTCTCAAGATGCTCACACTTCATGCAGGCAAGTCAGTCATCGACCACGCCCCCTATCACAGCCCCCATGCACTCTCTGCACTCCTCTTCTTCCCGTACCTCTCCCTCCATCCTGTGTCTCACGCCGCGAGCGGGCCGCCGCGCGCTCCCCTCTCGCACAGACTATCACCGTTCTTGCCCACTGGCGCGGTGTGCGAAGGACTCACTAGCTCGTTCGACGCTGGTAAGTGAGTCAGCTTAACTACCCTGTGGGTCGACAGGCCGACTCGGTAACTGACGAATATCGTCGGCAATTCCATTACTATCAGCATCCTCACCTTCATGCTCGAGTGTGTTGTTGGATAAAAGACCATTATCTTTGTCAAAAATGATTCGCAGAGCCTGCTCAGCTGTGTAAGTCTGTTGACTGGGTTGCTACCCTGGTCAAAGGTTACGCCGCCATCTTTGCAAGCAAGACAAAGCGCTGGCCAGTCATCCAGTCGGTGATGAGATTAAAAATGGTCTTCCCCATCACTTGTGGTCATTTTGCATATCATTTTAATACTACAGACACATAAGGCTTACTGTTTACTCTGTCTTTGTGCATGTTGATAGAAATAGTAACGAATGAAAATTCAAGAAAAATGCATGACGTCTGTGGACGGCGTAAAGGCACTAAGAAAGCACGGTTACTGTGCCGTCAGATGATGGAGTATATAGGCACTCTACATGGCGGGAGTTTGTACAAAACATAGAATGAAATATTGATGTAATACAGTCCTTAAGTTTTCATTTTCATTTTGCGTACAATAAGACGATGGCCTAGAGCCAAACTGTTTATCTTCATTTAGAAAGAGAGGGGGTTAGTTACCGCCAAGGACATTGACAAACAAAGCACAGGACCAAGACACGATGCATTTCGACCTCTTGGGTCTTCTTCAGGCAAAAAACAAACAAACAAAAAACAAAAAAAACAAAAAAAACAGATCACATTTAACATTTAGGACAGTGCAAAGAAAGAAAGAAGAGAGACTTATCTGTTGTCCATGTGGTAGGAAGAATGGCCACCAGACAGGTCTGTCTGGCGGCCATTATTCCTACCACATGATAAGCTTGAATGTCTGAAATATTGCAAAGAATAATAATTGTATTAATGATAGAATAAATGTAACATTCGTATTAGTTATGAAGTGAAGTTGTCACAAAAGGTAATACTGATTTAAAGTCTCTCTCCTCTCTCTCTCTCTCTCGTCCCCCCTATCCTCAGTCGCTCTCTCTCTCTCTGCTCCTCTCTCTCTCTCTCTATATATATATATATATATATATATATCTATATGCGGATATATATATATATATATATATATATATATCTATATATATATATTATATATAGATATATAATAGCATATTGAAGATAGCACGATGTTACACTAACACTACAAAGTATATGGAGAATGAAGTCATTTGTGTGTGTGTGTGTGTGTGTGGTGTGTTGTGTGGTGTGTGTGCGTTGCGTGTTGTGTGTGGTGTGTGTGCGTGTGTGTGTGTGTGGTGTGTGGTGTGTTGTGTGTTGTGCACACATTGTGCACGCGCGTGCATGCGTGTGTGTGCTTATCTATTTTATTACTATTTCATTACTATATTTTTTTTTTATAATATGAAAGTGATGATGGTGCTGATAATGAGGATGTGATGAAATTGCCACAGGTGAGCAATAGTAATAAAAGTAATGTTAGCACCAGTAAATGTAGGAGGGGAAAGGAATGGAGATGGTCAATGAGTAAAAGTCAACAGTGCTACTGGAGTAGACAGAAAGTCGTGAGGGTAATAAATATTGCAACGTTAATAATATTAGGGTAGGTGAAGGAACAAGGATGATCAAAGAGTGAAACGGTTAACAGTAGTATTAGAAGCAGGGAAGAGGGAGAGGGTGGGGGGGAGAGAGAGAGAGAGAGAGAGAGAGATAGAGAGAGAGAGAGGAAGGGCGCCGCACCATCCCTCAGTATACCCCACAATACCCCATCTCTAGATCTTCAAACAACGTGAATAGCATGTTGAAAGTGGTTGTGTGTGTGTGGGTGTGTGTGTGTGTGTGGTGTGTGTGTGTGTGTATGATTGAGAGAGAGAGAGAGAGAGGAGAGAGAGAGAGAGAGAGATAGAGAGAGATCGTGTTCTTGATTTTTTTTTTTACAAATAATAGAGGCAAAAAAAAAAAAACTGACAAGCTCTTTTCCCGTCATTCGCAACATACAGAGCAGACAGAGCCAGTCAACACACAC
>JADBJO010011125.1:0-42500 GCA_016801955.1 Conus betulinus
TTTCTCTCCGCTTTTTTCTCTCGATCTGATAAAATTTTGTTCGCGTTTTCTTTTTAGGTGGCGACTTGGTCTTTCCTCCAGAACCGCCAGCTCCCTTGTTGACAGCTGTAGGGTGCCCTTTGGAGGATTTTGAGGGGGTGGTCTTGTCTTGCACTTCAACGACTTCCACTCTCTGCCGCTCTGAAGTGCCTGTAGGTCTTTTGCCCCCTGGTGGTCTGGGGGCGGGAGTAGGCTTCGAAGACTGACTCGTATCTGAAGGCGATGACTGCTGGGGTTCATCGCATGCAGTGGTTCTGCCTGAGGCTACAGACTTGGTTTCTGGCTCTCTCTCGGCAAACGAGGACTCCACCGTCTGCACTCCGATGCTGACTGTTGTTGGCTTCTTTACTGCAGCTGCAAACGAGAGCCCAGCAGTTGGTTGACTGCTCACATGTGCAAAAAGCACTGACAAAAGCCTTCACAGACAGCACACAAACGAACAAACAATACTCAGGGCACAATGCAACAGTGACTCGCAGACATCCAAGAAAATTAAAACAGCCATCGAAAGAGCACAGGCAACCTTGCTCTCTTGGGTCATGCATCACTTCAGATGCTGACAGCCATACACTCACACTTGTACCCCTCTATCACTGGCATTTGCAATGATTCTGTGCCAGTCACAAAATGGTTGTGTGGTGACAACTTTTCTGCTTTGCTCAAAGAAACTAACGAAATGGACAGGTTGGGCAATACTCTTGAGGGGGGGGGGTGTTTGTAAAACAATATGTAAAACTGCTACAAATCAGCAGTACAGAAGCAACACCCATTTTTCGGGCAGAGAAACAGCAGGCAGTGGAAGGCCCTATCGGAACAGAGGTGCTGGACCAGCCATGTGAGTTTAAAAGCAGGCATGAAAGCTCGCTCACCATTCAACCCAGCCACCAAGAGGACAATTGGCAAGCTTAGCTCTGCCCACTCAGCCAGCCAGCGAAGCATTAAGTGCTTACTATCAAAATCTCTCCCACTGTTAAGGGCAGAATTAGAGGCAGAGATGGATACGTTTAAAGAGGGCAGGCACCAATATTTTTTCTTCCGGTATGGGAATCACTTACAACAGACCAAGAAATATTACAGTTGATAAAAGGAGCTACACTGGAATGAAGAGGTAAGTTAAGGTAATGGTTGTTTATAGCCCAGCCGACTGCAAAGGGCCATATCAGGGCTGTCACCATGTTAAAATCAACCTCACAAGTCATAAATAAAAAAAAAAACCAACAACACAAACAAACCTTTCATACATCTCTTTAAAATACATCTTCTAAAAGCGTACCAGAAACTTCGTTAAAAATCTTTCTTCCGTAAATCCTACATCAATTGAAAAATGTTAATCTCTCTCAGAAACCCAAAGATTACATCAGGTGGGACATCTCTGAACAGGGTTTTCATGAAGTCTGATGTAAAGTGTTTGTGTCTCACATCGTGCACAGTCCCAACAATCTAAAAGAACATGTTTCACTGTGAGTGGAACACTGACATGGAATGCACCACGGAGGATCTTCACCTTTTAAAAGATAAGAATGGGTATAAAAGAAGTGGCTGTTTTGCAAGCGGCACGAACTGTTTCTTCTTCACAACTGCCTCAGGAACATGGTAAAAAATTCTTTAGGTTTGGACGGATTTTAAATAGTTTTGTTATCCGTCTGCTAGGTCCATTCCTCTTGCCAGAGGTGTTTGACATAATCATCAACTTTGGGTTTTTGATCTGTATTGGGGACAAACATGTTAGACAGTGGAATATGAAGAGAACACTGTTATCCCTCACAGTGTCTGATAGTCAACACCAACAGATGTGAAAGCCATCATAATATCTGACATCTCTTCAATCAGCCAGCAGGCAGACCTGGGCCAATCACCGGGTTTTTTGACGATTACCACTAACGACGTGCAACCCTTGTAACCTTTGACCTCTTCAATTCTAACAGATGTGCAACCATCATCTGTTTTGTGACCTTCACTTTCCTCAGAGACTAAATTCGACTGAATCATGACCACTAACTAGCAACAGCCTGTAGCATCCTGATACGAAACAAACCGGCACCATGACCTAGTTCCCTCTAGTCAACTGCCACACAACTGGATACAGTTGCAGTCATGGGTCCCATCATATGATCCGTGACTCGGGACAAAGGTGTGACGCTCAACGAACATTTTCTTGAGCATATCACTCATACCATGGACCCTTTCCAGAAAACCTTTGACACACATAAGATAAGATAATGTTGCTTATAGCCCAGCCGACTGCAAAGGGCCACATCAGGGCTGTCACCACGTTAAAATCAACTCACAAGTCAGTCATTCACACAATTCTTTAAATTACATCCAAAAAACCCATCCGAAAGTTTGTTTTAAAAAAAACTTTCTACTCTAAAGCCCAGCCGACCGCCAAAAGGCCACATCAGGACTGTCACCACGTTCACCACGTTAAAATCAACTCACAAGTCATCTTTAAAAAAAAAAAAAAAAAAAAAAAAAAAAATCTTTCACACATCTCTTTAAATACATCTTCTAAAAACGCACCAGATATGTCGTTAAAAATCTTTCTTCCGTAAAATCTTAAATCAGATGAAAAATGTTAATCTCTCTCAAAAACTCAAGGATCATGTCAGTGGAACGTCTCTGAACAAGGTTTTCATGGAATCTGCTGTAAAATGTTTGTGTCTCACATCTTGCAAGTCCCAACACTCTAAAAGAATATGTTTCATTGTGAGTGGGCACATGATATGGAATGCACCATGTGTCATGGACCAGTTGTTAGGCCCTTTGTTTTTGTTTTTTTTTTTCCCTTGTCATATAGTAAAGTTTTGTTTTCCTCTCCTTTCTGTCTTCTCTTTTCCCCAGCCAGTTATACTTACCTGTCCTACCTGTCTAGTTAGTGGACCATGGTCCAGTGGGCTGTTCCATTCTGCCTAATCAGCTTTCACTGTGTTTGAAGTTTTGGCTTTGGAAGTCAGGTGAGACAGAGCTGCTTGGCAGTTTGGCCAGGGCGTCTGTACAGTCAATCAGGGTGACGCTGTGTCGTGTCTCCTGGGAGGAGAAGTGTGGTTTGTTGCTAAAACTCCTTCTGCTGGCATTTCTTGGGTTGCCAGTTTACCTTGTATGCTGAGCGTGTTTTCTCAGGTAAGGGAAGGTGAGCATGTTGTGCAAAATAACTAGGCTAGGGCTTCTGCGCGAATGTGTTTGTGAGTGTCTGGATTATGTCTCATTTTATTTCGTTTCATTCTCCTTGGTTTCTTGTATGTAGTTTGTTAGGAGGTGAGACAAATGGGGAGTGGGGTAGGGAGCATTTTTTAGTATGGTTGTATGAGTGAGGTGTGTGTGAGACGTTGAGCTCTTTATTTTCTTTTATTATTTATTTCCTATTGCTATTTTGTCATTCCTGTTTACATATTTTGGTATGCATTATTTTGTTGAGGGATTAATGCTTAATTTAAACATACTTTAACTCTGCAATTCTTCCAATTCAATACGGCCACCCAGGGCGTTGTGTTTGGCCGTGTTTTGTCTTGTGACCTTTGGTATATTTATTGACCCATGGGAACTCAGTTAGCATAGGTCAAGATCATTTCAGCAAGCCATTGGAAGGCTACACCTACTATATATTAGCCTCTGCCAAATAATCCAGATTCTGAACGTTTGGGCCTGTTTGAGCAAATCCATTTGTGTTTACATTTTTAACTTGTGCTCTCCTTACTTCATTTTCGGTCCCTTGGTTGCCAATATGGCTTCTGCATTGTTTACTTCCAAGTTATTGTATTTCTTATAACTTTTCCCTTGTTTTAGGTTTTAATTGGACTTAGTCTTTCTTTAGTGTTTTGGTTTCATAGTATGTTATCCCAAATGGGAACTTAAGTCATTTTCAAGGAATTTTTATTCTAGAAATTTCCTTCTCTTTGGCCTAAATTCGACTTTAGTCGTTTTCAGTTTTGGTTTCTTGTTTTCATATAACTTTCTTTGTTCTACACCATGCTGTTGCTTGGTATATAAAACGTTTATCATGTTCTTTTAGTAATGTTTAACTTGGAGTTTATTTGCTTGTTGGGGGGGGGGGGGGGGGGGGGGGGGGGGGGGGGGGGGGGGGGGGGGGGGGGGGGGGGGGGGGGGGGGGGTGGGGGGGGGGGGGGGGGGTGGGGGGGGGGGGGGGGGGGGTGGGGGGGGGGGGGGGGGGGGGGGGGGGGAGGGGGGGGGGGGGGGGGGGGGGTGGGGGGGGGGGGGGGGGGGGGGGGGGTGGGGGGGGGGGGGGGGTGGGGGGTCGGGGGGGGTGGGGGGGGGGGGGGGGGGGGGGGGGGGGGGGGGGGGGGGGGGGGTTTGGGTTGGGGGGGGGTGGGGGGGGGGGGGGGGGGGGGGGGGGGGGGGGGGGGGGGGGGGGGGGGGGGGGAATGGTTACTCATTCCTCCATTCCTTGTCTTTATACGTGGTAACCTTGCAAGGCTGCAGTTATTTAATTGTATTGTCACCCCTGTGGTGCTGCCATGTGGATGTGATGCCCACATAATGTTTACCCAAGTTTTTTTTGTTTTTTGTTTTTTTGTATTCATGGGAGAAGACTATAACTGGTTTAACACTAGTGTTCCATGGGGGATAACTTAGTTTATTTGTCTTCCCCATCCAGTGCCTACACAAAGTAGCTGACCGATGGTCCGGCTACCCCTCCTGGTTGCTGGTCGTCACGTCCTGTTGGCCCTGTAGCCACTCGGGAAAGGGAACTTCTACTGGCAGAGGAAGGGTCCCTCCACTTGCCCCAGCATCGCCCTGCATTGGATACCCCTATCCCCCCACTCTGGTTCCCTTTGCCCCCTGTCATGGCGATGTCCCTTTGCCACATCGTTTGGCCGCGAGGCTGAGGGAGGGGAGGAGGTGAGGAGCTCCACTCTTCACCAGCAACCTCCTCCCCTCCTCCTGTTCCCTCTCTCCTCCCTAGCCCCACGTCTGGCTATCTTCGTTGGGAGAGAGGGGGTGGAAACATCACCGCCGGAACCCGTCACTTTCCCTCCTTGGTCTCTGCTTGACCACTCTTCAGAAATGGAGGGGGAGGGGACAAGTAACGGCGACCTTCTCCACATATCCGCGTCATCACCTTCTTTTGTTTTGTTTATCGCGACTTTTCTTCAGACACTGTGTGAGGGTTGTATCCCTGTTGTGGTACGAACGAACCAGTGTCCTTTCGCGATTGTATACTTGTGCAGACCGACAATACTATGCGCGTTCCCCGTCAGTGCGATGTTCCGTGACTTATGGGCTTGATTGTTCCGGGAAGGTTAATGTAATGGACGGTGTAAAACCGGGTTTTGGGTTATCTTTCTGAAGTGTTAGATAACTGATGATTAGATGATTAGGCATGTTCTATATCCTAATGTTGCCTTAGTACGACTGTTGTTGGAACAATCTAATTGCCATGTTGGATTGTTGCAGAACGACCATTTACTTGTTGCACTAGTTGATGGGTTATCTTTGTTTTGCTATACATTGATGAAGATTGGTTAGTGTGCTTGACGTATTGATCTTGCACTTTATCCATTCGCCCGCTCTTGCCTTTCGCATTTCTTAGCCTTATTTTGCTTGTCTTCTTGTTTTTCTGTTCTTCTGCTTCTTTTATTTTGTTTGTGTGGTTGATTGAGTACTTGGAATTTGTCTTTGTGGTGTGATTGAGTGTGTGTAAATAAAAAGTGAAGTGTGAATCTTGTCTTCGAGTTAGTGCGTGTGACTGCGAGTTGGGGAATTAAAAGGAATCTCTATTCCTCTCCCACTAGGGGAGTTACACCATGAAGCTTCTTCACTCTTTAAAAGGTATGAATGGGTAAAAATGAATGAATGACCAGTGTGCAGCTGGCATAGAACTGTTTCTTCTTTACGACCACCAGACAGAGATAAGAGGAACTCCTTTAGGTTTGGACACACATTCATGACCATTGTGAGTGGCACATGATATTGAATGCACCATGGAGCTTCTTCACTGTTTAAAAAGGTATGAATGGGTAAAATATGAATGGCCAGTGTGCAGCCGGCATAGAACTGTTTCTTCTTTACGACCACCAGACGTAGATGAGAGGAACTCCTTTAGGTTTGGACACACACATTCCTGACCAATGCCACAGTGGAGGTATACATTTTTCATAGATACATTGGTGCTTACAATCCTATTGACATCGGCAGCTCATGGATTGACTACACATCAGACCACAACATTTACAACAAAATTTTACCCACAGCTGCACCAGACTGCCACCAGACCTATCCCAGTCAACCCTTGAATTACGGCTCAGATCAAACCCAAACAAAAAACTCCTGAAGATCCACATTGACTACACAACTAACAAAATGCTGTTTCAAGGCCGGGCTTGCCAAGACCTTGTCAATGAGGAATTCAAAACACTGAATGCGACTGTACACACACTGACCATGGCGCCACCCTCAACACATGGCCGACCAGTCTCTGCTGCCCTTCCAATTGCTACAGTGTGTAGCGAACACTGGCAGAAGTTCTGTGCAGCTCTCACCCACTCAGACAGACATGCCTACACAGCACCCAATGGAGCTGGAGTGTGAGCCGCCCCTTCAAAATAAGCAGGAGTGTTCTCTTCCGTCTCCATACCCTGCAGGTCTTCCAGCACCTGTGTTGTGTTCCCCCATTCCATCCCACACACCACGACCCTCCGTTCTCTCTCTTCCCTCCATGACCATATATGATTCGATCTACATAACCATCCATCCTTGTGACAGAAAAGGACATCAACTCTATCCCTTTTCCCTTTCATAACATTAGACCAGCAGTAGAGAATACAAACATTAGAAGCCCTTTCACTATCACAATGGACAGCCTAACGTTAATGTTAATATTAATGTTGCCAAGCCAACCACAAAGGGCCATATCAGGGCTGTCACCACGTTGAAGTCAAGTCACCAGTCATTCATTAAGGTAAGGTAAGGCAACGTTGCTTATAGCCCAGCCGACCGCAAAGGGCCATATCAGGGCTGTCACCATGTTAAAATCAACTCACAAGTCATTAAAAAAAAAAAAAAAAATGTTTCACACACCTCTTTCACATACGTCTTCTAAAAACGTACCAGAAACTTTGTTAAAAATCTTTCTTCCGTAAAATCTTAGATCTGATGAAAAATGTTAATCTTTCAGAAACTCAAAGATCACGTCAGGTGGGACATCTCTGACAGAGTTTTCATGGAGTCTGATGTAAAGAGTTTGTGTCTCACATCGTGCAAGTCCCAACAATCTAAAAGAATATGTTTCACAGTGAGTGGAACATGACATGGAATGCACCACGGAGCTTCTTCACCTTTTAAAAGATATGAATGGGTATAAAATGAGTGGCCTGTGTTCAAGCGGCACAAGACTGTTTCTTCTTTACGGCCACCTCAGGAACATGGTAAGGTAAGGTAATGTTGCCTATAGCCCAGTCGACTGCAAATGGCCACATCGGGGCTGTCACCACGTTAAAATCAACTCACAAGTCATCTTTAAAAAAAAAAAACTTTCACACATCTCTTTTAAATTACATCTTCTGCAAACGCACCAGAAACATTATTAAAAATCTTTCTTTCAGGAACATGGTAAAAATACTTTCTGGTTTGGATGGATTTTAAATAGTTTGTTATCTGTCTGCTACGTCCATTCCTCTTGCCGAGGTCTTTGACATAATCATCAACTTGGGTTTTTGATCTGTGTAGGGGACAAACATGTTAGACAATGGAATATGAAGAGAACACTCTGTTATCCCCTCACAATGTCTGAGAGTCAACACTGACAGAAGTGCAGCCATCATAATATCCGACAGACAGTCTCTTCAACCAGCCAGCAGGCAGACCTGGGGCCAATCATTGGGTTTTTGATGATTACCACTAAACGACGTGCAGCCCTCGTAACCTTTGACAATCTCTTCTACTCTAACAGATGTGCAGCTATCATCTGTTTCGTGACCTTCACTTTCCTCAGAGACTAAATTCGACTGAATCTTGGCCGCTAACCAGCAACAGTGCAGCGTCCTGATGTGAAACAAGCCGGCATCATGACCTAGTTCCCCTTCAGTTAACTGCCACACAACTGGATACAGTTGCAGTCATAGGTCCCATCACACGATCCATGACTCAGGACAAAGGTGTGATGTTCGAGGAACATTTTCTTGAGCGAATCACTTATACCATGGACCCCCTTCCAGAAAACCTTTGACACACATTCATGATAAGATAATGTTGCCTATAGCCCAGCCGACCACGCAAAGGGTCATATCAGGGCTGTCACCACCCTTAAAATCAACTCATAAGTCAGTCATTCACACAATTCTTTAAAATACATCTTCTAAAACCCATCCGAAAGTTTGTTAAAAAAAAACTTTCCACTGCTGCAAAATCTCAGATCCGATGAAAAATGTTAATCTCTTTCAAGAACTCAAAGATCGCATCAGGCGGAACGTCTCTGAACAAGGTTTTCATGGAATCTGCTGTAAAATGTTTGTGTCTCACATCTTGCAAGTCCCAACACTCTAAAAGAACATGTTCATTGTGAGTGGTACATGACATGGTAAGGTAAGGTAAGGTAATGTTGCTTATAGCCCAGCCGACCGCAAAGGCCATATCAGGGCTCTCACCACGTTAAGATCAACTGAAGTCGTCAAAAAAAAAAAAAAAAAAAAACTTTCACACATCTCTTTAAATTTGAAATACATCTTCTAAATGCACCATGGAGCTTCTTCGATCTTTAAAAGGTATGAATGAGTAAAATATGAATGGCTGGTGTGCAGCCGGCACAGAACTTTTTCTTCCTTAAGGCCACCAGACGTAGATAAGAGGAACTCCTTTAGGGTTGGACACACATTCATGACCATTGTGAGTGGCACATGATATGGAATGCACCATGGAGTTTCTTCACTGTTTTAAAGGTATGAATGGGTAAAATATGAATGGCCAGAGTGCAGCCGGCATAGAACTGTTTCTTCTTTACAACCACCAGACATAGATAAGAGGAACTCTTTAGGTTTTGGACACACATTCCTGACCAATGCCACAGTGGAGGTATACATTTTTCATAGATTCATTGGTGCTTACAATCCTATTGACATCGACAGCTCATGGATTGACTACACATCAGACCACAACATTTACAACAAAAATTTTACCCACAGCTGCACCAGACTGCCACCAGACCTATTCCAGTCAACCCTTGAATTACGGCTCAGATCAAACCCACACAAAAAACTCCTAAAGATCCAGGAGTCCAGGAAAAAATTATGATTTTTTTTACTAAAGTAAGTGTAAACAGTGTAAAATCAAATTTCGAAAAATGCTGTGATAATGTGATGTAGGCCACTATGTCTGCATGTAATAAACAGTGTATGCCCCACTGGAGGTTTGCACTACATCACAGGTACATGGGAAAATTCGTACCTAAAGGAGTGCAATTTACATAGAAAAATTACCGTGCACAGCACAAAAACTATGACTGTACTGAAGACTTTACCATCATCTCTCCAATTCCCTTTGACCTCTGCCAGTCTACAATAGAGATGAGATCAGATAAGATAAGATAATGTTGCTTATAGCCCAGCCGACTGCAAAGGGCCATATCAGGGCTGTCACCACGTTAAAATCAACTCACAAGTCCTTCATTCACACAATTCTTTAAAATACATCATCTAAAAACTCAACCAAAACTTTGTTAAAAATCTTTCCACTGTAAAATCTCAGAGATGAGATCAGAGGAAATCAACATACATGTATATTATACAACAGGCACAATTCTAATTCAAGGGAAAGCGTGTCTACAGTGGGTTAATGAGGAGTTTGACAAACTGCGCACTATTGTACACACATTGGATGTGACTGCAAGCCCTGACCCACTCTCCATCACACTCATGTACCTGCGAGACATGGACATGGCGACGGTCATCATAAAACACGCTGAGCAGAACACGGTGGAGAGCAGCACTTGTGCGACTGTGAAACACAACACACATGGTGTGCTTATCCTGCCAATTACATAGTCAGCGAGCAGTGAAGAGGAAGGAGATACATTCTGTCCTTTGACCCCTTCATCCTGCCTACACTCAGCATCCCCACCCTCCATCCCCCACCCCCTTCACCTACTAACGCCTGCTCTTCTAACACCTGCTCTGCTCTTCTCACCCAGATCCAAGATGGCGACTAGGCAGCAGCAACTGTTAATACGTCTTGGGAAAAAGTAACCTACCACACATGACGGGCTACAGAGCCAATACATTTCATGTGAATTGCATTCAGTGAATATGATAAGATAAGATAAGATAATGCTGCTTATACCCAAGTGACCGCAAAGGGCCACATCAGGGCTGTCACCATGTTAAAATCAACTCACAAGTCATTCATTCACACAATTCTTTAAAATACATCGAAAAACCGAATCCCCAAGTTTGTAAAAGTGAATATGACAGGTAAGTGTGGTGCAAAAAGAGATTAATAAGTTATATGCAGTTAGTGTAGGATGACAAATTGGAATTTTCACCTCATGGAACCTGTTATTGAAGTCAGTGTCTGGGTACCCCAAAGCGGTGCACAATGCCTACAACAGCTAAATGAAGCCAGAGAAGCCAGGAGGTTGGCAGACACCTTGATCCTACAGTGTTCAATGGAGAGGACATGGTGACTGACCAAGAACAAACAGTGCCTAAAACCTTGCCCTTCATGTGAGGCGTGACGTTTTTCTTTGTCAGTCAAAAAAAAAAATTTTTTTTTTTTTTTTTTTTACTCAAGTAAGAGTTAACACTACAGTGTGAAATCGAATTTCGAAAACTGCTGTGATAATGTGATGTTGTCCACTATGTACTGCTGACGCATCAGATCGTTTTTGTGGTGTAACTAGGGGGGGGAGAAAAAAAAGGTCTCCAACCGACTGCCATAGGCCGGCTATGGCGTGGTGCATGCCCGCTAGCGGAACGCAGGAGCTGTAGGGCCTAGTTAGATGTGTCAGCTGTAGGTTACACCACCCATCACGCCAGCCATGGGGCCCAACACCAAGACACCAATGTATTTGTTGTGCAGTAACCTAGAGCAAATAACGGATAAGCTTGACCCCATACAAAAAACAGCTGCATGTAATAAACAGTGTATGCCCCACTGGAGGTTTGCACTACATCACAGGTACATGGGAATTCGTACCTAAAGGAGTGCAATGTACATGGAAAAATTACCGTGCACAGCACAAAAAAACTATGACTGTACTGAAGACTTTACCATCATCTCTCCAATTCCCTTTGACCTCTGCCAGTCTACAATAGAGATGAGATCAGATAAGATAAGATAATGTTGCTTAGCCCAGCCCAGCCGACCGCAAAGGCCATATCAGGGCTGTCACCACGTTAAAATCAACTCGCAAGTCATTCATTCACACAATTCTTTAAAATACATCATCTAAAAACTCAACCAAACTTTGTTAAAAATCTTTCCACTGTAAAATCTCAGAGATGAGATCAGAGGAAATCAACATACATGTATATTATACAACAGGCACAATTCTAATTCAAGGGAAAGTGTGTCTACAGTGGGTCAATGAGGAGTTTGACAAACTGCGCACCATTGTACACACACTGGATGTGACTGCAAGCCCTGACCCACTCTCCATCACACACATGTACCTGCGAGACATGGACATGGCGACGGTCATCGTAAAACACGCTGAGCAGAACACGATGGGGAGCAGCACTTGTGCGACCGTGAAACACACAACACACATGGTGTGCTTATCCTGCCAATTACATAGTCAGCGAGCAGTGAAGAGGAAGAAGGAGATACACTCTGTCCTTTGACCCCTTCATCCTGCCTACACTCAGCATCCCCCCACCCTCCATCCCCCCACCCCCTTCACCTACTAACGCCTGCTCTTCTAACACCTGCTCTGCTCTTCTCACCCAGATCCAAGATGGCGACTAGGCAGCAGCAACTGTAAATACGTCTTGGGGAAAAAGTAACCTACCACATATGACAGGCTACAGAGCCAATATATTTCACGTCAATTGCATTCAGTGAATATGATAAGATAAGATAATGCTACTTATACCCCAACTGACCGCAAAGGGCCACATCAGGGCTGTCACCATGTTAAAATCAACTCACAAGTCATTCATTCACACAATTCTTTAAAATACACATCGAAAAAACCCATCCCAAAGTTTGTTAAAAGTGAATATGACAGGTAAGTGTGGTGCAAAAAAGAGATTAATAAGTTATATGCAGTTAGTGTAGGATGACAATTGGAATTTTCACCTCATGGAACCTGTTATTGAAGTCAGTGTCTGAGTACCCCAAAGCGGTGCACAAGGCCTACAACAGCTAAATGAAGCCAGAGAAGCCAGGAGGTTGGCCAGACACCTTGATCCTACAGTGTTCAATGGAGAGGACATGGTGACTGACCAAGAACAAACAGTGCCTAAAACCTTGCCCTTCATGTGAGGCGTGACGTGTTTTCTTTGTCAGTCAAAAAAAAAAAAATTTTTTTTTTTTTTTTTTTTACTCAAGTAAGAGTTAACATTACAGCGTAAAATCGAATTTCGAAAACTGCTGTGATAATGTGATGTAGGCCACTATGTAGTGCTGACGCTTCAGATCATTTTTGTGGTGTAACTAGGAGGGGGGGGAGGGAGGTCTCCAACCGACTGCCATAGGCCAGCTATGGCGTGGTGCATGCCAGCCAGCGGAACGCAGGAGCTGTAGGGCCTAGTTAGATGTGTCAGCTGTAGTTACACCCACCCATCACGCCAGCCATGGGGCCCAAGACCAAGACACCAATGTATTTGTGTGCAGGGGTAACCTAGAGCAAGTAACGGATAAGTTTGATCCCATACAAAATACATGGAAAAATTATCGTGCACAGCACAAAAACTATGACTGTACTGAAGACTTTACATCATCTCTCTCCAATTCCCTTTGACCTCTGCCAGTCTACAATAGAGATGAGATCAGATAAGATAAGATAATGTTGCTTATAGCCCAGCCGACTGCAAAGGGCCATATCAGGGCTATCACCATGTTAAAATCAACTCGCAAGTTATTCATTCACACAATTCTTTTAAATGCATCATCTAAAAACTCAACCAAAACTTTGTTAAAAATCTTTCCACTGTAAATCTCAAGAGATGAGATCAGTGGAAATCAACATACATGTATATTGTACAACAGGCACAATTCTAATTCAAGGGAAAGTGTGTCTACAGTGGGTCAATGAGGAGTTTGACAAACTGCGCACCATTGTACACACACTGGATGTGACTGCAAGCCCTGACCCACTCTCCATCACACACAGGTACCTGCGAGACATGGACATGGCGACGGTCATCGTAAAACACGCTGAGCAGAACACGGTGGAGAGCAGCACTTGTGCAACCGTGAAACACAACACACATGGTGTGCTTATCCCGCCAATTACATAGTCAGCGAGCAGTAAAAAGGAAGAAGGAGATACACTCTGTCCTTTGACCCCTTTATCCTGCCTACACTCAGCATCCCCCCCCACTCCATCCCCCACCCCCTTCACCTACTAATGCCTGCTCTTCTATGCCTGCTCTGCTCTTCTCACCCAGATCCAAGATGGCGACTAGGCAGCAGCAACTGTAAATACGTCTTGGGAAAAAGTAACCTACCACACATGACTGGCTACAGAGCCAATACATTTCATGTGAATTGCATTCAGTGAATATGACAAGATAAGATAATGCTGCTTATAGCCCAGCCGACCGCAAAGGGCCACATCAGGGCTGTCACCACATTAAAATCAACTCACAAGTCATTCATTCACACAATTCTTTAAAATACATCGAAAAACCCATCCCAAAGTTTGTTAAAAGTTAATATGACAGGTAAGTGTGGTGCAAAAAGAGATTAAAAAGTTTTATGCAGTTAGTGTACGACGACAAACTGGAATTTTCACCTCGTGGAACCTGCTACTGGAGTCAGTGTCTGGGTACTCCAAAGCAGTGCACAAGGCCTACAACAGCTAAATGAAGCCAGAGAAGCCATGAGGTTGGCCAAACACCTTGATCCTACAGTGTTCAGTGGAGAGGACATGGTTACTGACCAAGAACAAACAGTGGTTAAAACGGTAGCAAACATGAGGGGCAGGGTGAGTAAAAAAATGACAATGACATGTGTTTGTGACTGTGTGCATGAGACAAAAAAGGTAAGGTAATGTTGTGGCCGTTCTCTAAAATGTATAGTGTTGCCGAAAAGTTAGCTGGGAGTGCACAGAACTACCAGTGTATCAAATTCTTATTTTCACTCGAAAGCTCAGAAGATATACATGCAAACTGTGTGCCCAAATCGTGAACGGAACAGAAAGTTTAGAGGAAGAGATTGCTGCACAATTAGCCAATGCCTCCAATAACGCTGTGCCAGACAACACACCACCACTCATCTCAGGCCTTGTTACACACGAGTGCTTTGAAGCCTTCACACTGCGGGCAAACAGCACACTTCGAAACCTACAGGGCGGTGAACACGCTGGCTGAACAGATGTTTCAGCGTGAGAGGGCCAAGTGTGAGGAAACTGGCCAGCTTATGGCGGCCTGGCTGCAGCAGGGAAGAAAAACATCACCGAGACCATTCCTTCCCCATCTGGCAACGATGACCAGCACCCACCTTATCCCGTCAATACCACTCCCTCCCCTGCCACTACAACCCCTTCTCCTCCCCCCCCCACACCGCCACCATGAGGTACCATTACCTCCAACTATTAACCCCCCCACTTCCTGAGGAGACGCAGAGCACCAAGGCGACCTAAAAAAACTGGAAATGACCCGCTGGCAATGCTGAACAAATGGAAGCTGTAAGGAAAGAAAATGACCTGACCCAACAACAGCAACAGATCTCCCAGCAGTATCACTGCCATCCTCGTCTTCATCTTCTTCATCACCCACAGACAGTGGCAGCGATGGTGACACGGAAGACAGCGACAGTGAGATGGGCGCTGTTGGTGCCTACATGGTCGCCAGCCCATAAAATCACCGGCGACCATATGGGCACGGACTTCGGTGCCGTATGGTCACCATTTGCCCATAAGGTCACCGGCGACCGTACAGGCACTGGGTGTAGATATATTTTCTGCAGTGAAAATACAGACGTGAATGACTTAGTAAATATATGACCTGTAATATGAAGTGCTTCTCTCTCTCTCTCTCTCTCTCTCTCGTGTGTGTGTGTGTGTGTGTGTGGGGGGGGGGGGGGGGGGGGGGGAACAGGAGAGGGAGATTTAGTAAATATGACCTGTCATATGATAGCGCTTCTGTGTGTGTGTGTGTGTGTGTGTGTGTGTGTGTGTGTGTGTGTGTGTGTGTGTGCGCGCACGTGTGTGGGCATGCGCATGTGTGTGTGTACTGAATCTTGATCTACATCAAATAGGATGTACACAGAAACAACCAGTAAGCCTAGTAGGCAATGCATGTAGGCCTACGTATTGTAAAGGTAACATCTAGTATACAACGCGCAGAAAAACAATCAGGGTTACAGGAGGTAGGCCTACTCATTTTCAGCTTGTACATTTTTATGCCAAAATACACTCTTAATCGTCAGGTAAAAACAGACCGAATTGACTATCTAGCGCCTGCATTCGCAGCCTGTTTAATTGTTTGGGCTAGAAGAGGGTACAGATACTGTCATGTGAGTGCGGTTGAAGCTGGCTTCATGATGCCAAGATGATTGTCATGTTTGGTAAGTTGTTGCCAAGATTCAAAGCTGAACGATCCGGGACACGGTAGTTCTTATCAGAACAAGAAGAAACACAATACAACCCACGGGTGCAACAAGTACTCCATCAGCAACACGCGGCATTTGAAGGAATCCCATACATCACATCATGGAACCACCACTGTAGTGTATTGAGTTCATTCATAGCAGACGATGCATGTTGTTGGGGTTACATCCCTTTCTACATATGGGTTTGTTGAAAACCGTTCATTGTTGTTAGCAACCACAGTATGTCGCCAACAGCCAGCGTTTTGTTTATTTAAGTTTTGTTAACTGTTTAAATGATTTAGTCTTTATCGTTTGAGTGTTGTGAACACTAGCGATGGAAAGTCTACACTTGGTGACGAGGTAAAGTGCATTTTTTTGACTCGACGACGCTGATGGAATAGTTTTGTACGTAAGTTCGATCATCGAGTGCAACCCTTTGTTCAGAGTGCATTGAAAAGTGTTGTACATGATGGCATCAAACATTCCACGCGTCGAATCCTTCAATCCTTCGAGTGATCCCAACAGTGTGGCTGTTAGATGGTCGAGATGGAAAAAAAGTTTTGAACTGTACATTGCCGCAAGAGGTGACGAGCAGGATGGCCAGAAACGACCTTTGTTGTTGCATTCTGCAGGAGCGGAGGTGCAAACTATTTTTGATACTTTGGAAGGTGGGGCTACACATTCGAGGAAGCAGTGGTGCCTTGGACAATTATTTTCGGCCTCAGAGAAATGAAACTTTTGAAAGGCATCAGTTTCATCAGATGAAACAAAGAGAGGACAAAACAATTCTTCAATTTGTAACCCGTTTGAGGCAGCAAGCAATTAGCTGTAATTTTCAAGAGCAATTTCTGTGTTGACAGTTACTGTCATTTACAATGTTGTGTGCTTTATTTTGTTAGTATTGTTACTACTAATATTTTGGTTCCATAACTTATGATTGGATTCACTTGGCTTTATTTAACAAGTACAAGGTAAGCAGACACATTTTTCGATTTTGTTTTCGTGCACTGATTATTCTATCAAAACACGTCTAAACGCGGCGCAGCAAACAAAATAACAACGTACGGAGGCACAAATTCGCAACTAATTGGCCAGTGCCAGAGGGTCCTTCCCAAAGCATCACTGCTAGCTTCTGCTATCCTGCCTGCCAGAGGATGACACCCCTTCAACCCTGTTATTCATCCCAGCAACAGGAACCTGCAACAGGTGTGTGACAGCACGGGTGTGCACTACAGGGACCACACTGCAGTCTTCACCACCAGCAGTGGTGCACCCAGAATGGCATTGTATCAAAATGCCATTCTGCCAATGAGGAAAGGGACAGCACGCCTTGCTGAAAATCTGTTTGCTAGGAAACAGGCAGACAGCATCCCACAAAGAGGGGCAGTGACCACAGGCCTCACCCCCACTGGATGTCTCTCTACTTCTCCCTTGTTGCATCACCGCTCCATTCCCCCCCCCCCCCCCCCCCCCCCCCCCTCCATTCACCTACTCCATGCATGTTAAGAACAAAGTCAAACAATCACACATCACAGTCCTCTCCACCCTTTGTATATGATAGAGAGACCCCTCCACAACCACCACCACTGATGATGCCACCACGTGTGTATCCTTCTATGTTCTATGTTCTTCCCTTCTTTTCTGTAGCTGCCCACCTGTTTTTTAGCAGTGGCCACACTTCATGCCAATGTCACCAAACTATGGCCAGTTCTCATAGACTTAAATCAGTGCGTGCGTGCGTGCGTGCATGCGTGCGTGCATGCATACGTGCATGCATGCGAGCCTGCGTGTGTGTGTGTGTGTGTGTGTGTGTGTGTGTGTGTGTGTGTGTGCTATATATGTATATTTATTTGAAAAAGATTTTATTACTTTTGTTTTTGAATAGTGCATTGACTTCACGGGTGGCAGATATCAAGTGTATGTTTGACTTGACTTGTGCAGTAAATTCACTGCAGAGTCTTACTGCCAAAGCCGCAATAAAAAAAAAAGGCAGGGTCAGTCATCCCCTGAGTGAGAAAATTCCACGCTGGACTCTGATTCAGAGTCTGAAGAAGGTAAGTTAAGGTAAAGATGCTAACAGCCCAGCCCACTACAAAGGGCCATTTCAGGGCTGTCACCGCATTCAAGTCCACTCCCAAGTTCATTCAAAAGAAGTCGCGCAACTCTTTAAAATACATCTTCTAAAATCACACCAAAATTTTGTTAAAAAATCTTTCTGCTGATAAGTTTTAGATCTGATGAAAAAATGTTAATCTTTTTCAGAAATTCAGAGGTCACATCGTGGGGACATCTCTGAACAAAGTTTTCATGGAGTCTGCTGTAAAATGTTTATGTCTCACATCATGCAAGTCACATAAAGCGTCACTGCTAGCTTCTGCTATCCTGCATGCCAGAGGATGACATCCCTTCAACCCTGTTATTCATCCCAGCAACAGGAACCTGCAACAGGTGTGTGACAGCATGGGTGTGCACTACAGGGACCACACTGCTGTCTTCACCACCAGCAGTGGTGCACCCCAGAATGGCATTGTATCAAAATGCCATTCTGCCAATGAGGAAAGGGACAGCACGCCTTGCTGAAAATCTGTTTGCTAGGAAACAGGCAGACAGCATCCCACAAAGAGGGGCAGTGACCACAGGCCTCACCCTACTGGATGTCTCTCTACTTCTCCCTTGTTGCATCACCGCTCCATTCCCCCCCCCCCCCCCCTCCATTCACCTACTCCATGCATGTTAAGAACAAAGTCAAACAATCACACATCACAGTCCTCTCCACCCTTTGTATGGTGATAGAGAGAACTACGCTTCCCCTCCACAACCACCACCACTGATGATGCCACCACATGTGTATCCTTCTATGTTCTATGTTCTTCCCTTCTTTTCTGTGTAGTTGCCCACCTGTTTTTTTTAGCAGTGGCCACACTTCATGCCAATGCCGCCAAACTATGGCCAGTTCTCATAGACTTGAATCAGTGCGTGCGTGCGTGCGTGTGTGTGCATGCGTGTGTGTGTGTGTGTGTGTGTGTGTGTGTGTGTGTGTGTGTGTGTGTGCTATATATGTATTTGAAAAAGATTTTATTACTTTTGTTTTTGAATAGTGCATTGACTTCACGGGTGGAAGATATCAAGTGTATGTTTGACTTGACTTGTGCAGTGAAGTCCGGGTCCTTTCAATGACTTTTTATCAGCCAGATTTCATGTTGCTGCTCAGATCAACAAAACAGCAATTGCCAGCTTTCAGCCCGGTACTGGTACCAATCTGGCACCATGGCCTCACATGATCAAGATGAAAAGCCTGCCGTTGAAACGAGATTCAAAACTGGAGGAAAAATAAGAGGACAGGCTTCAAGATGTAGTTCGAAGTTTGGATGTGAAATGGGGAAAAAGAGATTCAAAGAACATGAACTCTTTTGAGAACCTCCTTAAAATGTAAACTTGGTGCCGGAGACATGAGCAGAAACATTCTGACGTTGAATATGACGAACACGATGTTCTTGTTTTACAACAGGACCAAGAACAGCTAGATCTACAACAGTGTGAAAAGGCACTGATCGAGGGAAATGTGTACAATTCTACCTCTAGCACCACTAAGAAGACAACGCTCAGTTCGCCGCCCGGAAATCCAACTGCCGTAACTTGAATTTTTCCATTTTTGAGATTTTTCGTCTGCTATAAGAGCAGGCCAAGCGGCATAACGTAGCCAAGTCCCAATCTCATTCTCCTAAAAATAACCATGATGTAATCAAAATACTTGTACCGTAACTCAACTCGCAGTATATCTTGTGGGGATACGACTGCCGTAAGCTGAATGGGGCGGGGCCCGCTATTGCGCGGCCCGATATTGCGGGGGCCCGCTATTGCGCGGGCCCGATATTGCGGGGGCCCGCTATTGCGCGAACGAAGAAGTGGAAAAGTTGCCAAGGTGATGCAAGGAGGAAGGTGGCAGGATGAGTTAGACGTTCGCCTGCCAATTAAAAATCCCGTGGGTCCGAGTTCGGTGGGAAGCAAAAGGGCAGTTTGATTTAGGGCGGCAGCGGGGTTTGAACTTGCACAACTTGCACACATCTCACTGTAAGCTCTCTGGGCCTACCAGCCGTTCCGTGGGGGGGGGGGGGAGGGGGGTATGATTTCTTGGAAAATTTACTTTGTTGTACTTGCACTTTTTTCTGGAAGATCTACTTTCTGATGTACTTTAACTTTCTCTTGGAAAATCTACTTTATGTTGTACTTGCACTTTTTCATTCAACATGGCAGCACGTTTGATCGAGGGCAGACGCAAAAGAGGTAAGTCCTTGGTGTCGATGAGTATAAATATCATAAAAAGAGAAACACAGCACATGCGTTTTAACTGGAGGTGCTGGCGGTATCCAGCCTGCACAGCCTCCATCCGCACAAACCAGTTCAACCTTCAAGCGGCTCAGCCACACATCCAGGTCAGAGCGCAGGTGGCTGTGCACACCCATCCGCCCGATGAAAACGAAATCGCACGGTCAGAATTCACGCAAAGACTGAGGGAGAAGGTGTCCACCACTCCTGGCCTACCACCCAAACGCGTCTTTGAGGCGCAGGTAGTGGCCGAACACCAACGAATTGGTCGGCAGGGTGGGGGCGACCGCCCTGATATCCCATCCTTTGGGTCGGTGCGAACACTGATCCAGCGAGAAAGGGCCCGCCATATCCCACAGATTCCCCAAACGGTCGATGATGTTGACGTCCAAGGGGAGTGGGCAGAGACCTGGCTCTCTGACCGATTCCTGCTCCATAACGATCCTCAGTGGGGAATTTTGATTTTCGCAATGGACGAGTGCATCCGCAAACTGATGCAGTGTGTGGCACGATTTTTGTGGACGCGACGTTCAGGTCATGCCCAAGACCGTATACCCAAGTCCTGACTATTCTGGGGGACGTGGACGGACACACCATACCCTTAGTGCATGCACTGATGGAACAACGGACAGTAGGGCACTACCGTCAAGTTTTGATACAAATTAAATGTGCTGCCAGAAGGCTGAGGAGGGCAAACGAATGGCAAACTGTGGTGTGCGATTTTGAAACAGCAATCCACGCAGCCTTTGGCACGGAATTCCCAAGACCCGCATTACAAGGACGCTATTTTCATTTCTCGCAAAAGTAAGTACAAATCACCAC
Organism: Conus betulinus; assembly: GCA_016801955.1. Taxonomy (NCBI): domain Eukaryota; kingdom Metazoa; phylum Mollusca; class Gastropoda; order Neogastropoda; family Conidae; genus Conus; species Conus betulinus. The sequence continues at coordinate 20,893 of JADBJO010011125.1, forward strand.
CCCAACCCCCCATTCCCCTTGTCTGCCATTCTGTACGTCTGTCCATCCGCCTGTAATCTGTGTACTGTGAATACGGGCCCGTGAATACTAGGAACCTGCAACCTTGTATGATAGAAAATTATGTGAAAGCTTTACTTGCCCATTTGGTTGCAGTGACATTCTTGATCTTAGGAGTCAAAGTCACCGGTGAAAATTTTCAAACATTGTGATTTTTTTTTCCTTATTTGTGAAGAAGTATATGAGCTTTTTTTTTCTTATAAATAGTTTTATGAGGCCTTGATGCTAAAGATCATTTAAAGGTCAAGGGCATTTCAAGGTCAAAGCTATTTATGACAGCACGTGAGTCATTTAGACATTGCCCTTCTCATAGAAAAAGATATAAAATTGCAGAACATGTATCGTAATATTGTAATGTATCGTACTACTAAACGTTAATTTGAAGTTCACATATCCTCATCAGTTTGGATTTTGGCAACTGTCTAAAACAACAATACTGTTTATGTTCTAATATTTATAACACATAATTATGAAAATGTGCATAGGACACTTGGTAAATGTTGGTCCATTCTGGGCCTTGCCTCTATTAATATCATTTTTTATGTTGAAGTTTGTGGTGCCGAGTGCAAGAGCTGCACCTGGCTGGAACCTACCGGAGGAGCAGGAGGCTAAAAAAGCTCATCCGGAAAGTGATGGCAATCGGCTTTCTTCCTCGGGCCCATGTTCGTCGCAACTTTGCGGTGCTGCAGAACGACCCACAAACGAGGTAAATGAGTGATTATTTCTTATCACGTAGTACAAGGGTTCTTGCATTTGTTTAAGGTATGTATCAGTCCCAATGGCGCAGGATTACCGTCCATTGTTCATCCATTTTTCACATGGTCCTTTCTATACACTTTATTTGTCCCCCTTACTTGGTCTTATACACGCCCTTTTACTTCAATATTACACAATATCATGCAAACGTTTTCCAGAAATCTTTACAGATGCGCTTCAGTCTCACTTTCTGTCCGTCTGTTTTAGGGCATTGGTGAACAGATTCCCTCCACTCGACCAGTTTCTGACGTACGTGCATGGGAACTACATCAATGCCGGGGCGCCCTTTCCAACAGCTCTGTGGAACTGTTACACTCGAGGGGGATGGATTGTCGCACCAACAACAAAGTTGAAGGTACAGAAAAAACATTTCAACCATTTCACTAAAATGATAAAAATGAGTTATAGTGCGTTGTGACGGCCTAAATTGTCGTATCGGCCCAAAATGTCGCCGGCGACGTTTTGGTATATACTGCTTTGGTATATGCTGCATATATCAAAATGTCACCGGCGCCGGCGACATTTTGGGACGTGACGACAGTTTAGGCTGCCACAGTGCGTATGTTCTCAAAATATAATCATTGTATCTAAAATACATGTGCCTGGCAATGAAGGGGTTACATGTGACACGTCTAAGAGATTGTAAACGTGGTTAGCTTCAAACCTTGTATTGGGAAAGAAAGAAAGAGGGCTTTTTCATATCATGTAAATTTCAATGACTTCCCCTAAAGGTGAAAGTCTCTCTCTAGGAAGGTCAGAATGGCCAAAATGTGCATTTTCGGAGTAAGATCAAAGAAAAAAAAAAAGAAATACGTATACTGTACGTGTATGTCAGCTTACTTAAAGCGACCAACACACATAAATATGCTACCGTGTGATCAAACATCCGTATAACGAGCAAATACAAAAGTGATTGGCACAGCTTGCATATAATGCGTGATACAAATAAAGAAGAAACGGACCGATGGCTTGAGATCTTTAGGCCAAAAAGATAATTCCAGCGACCCTAGCTTAACACCCCGACCCCAGGACTTGTTGAATGTCTTAAAAAGAAATGTAAAAAATCACCTCAAAATGAGTTTTTCACTTTCATAAACATAAAACAGTCATCTAGCGCTCTTCACCTTGTTTAAGGACTAAACCTATGCTTGTATTCGCTTTTTATAATTAATATAGTTCAAATCGGTATCAATTTCACCTTTCAATTAAAAAAAAGCATAAACCCCCTACCTCCTAACTTTTTCGTGTTATATTACCCCCTAAGCAGACATCCTTTTTATCCTTATAGCTTATCGAATTTATGTTTGACCATTAAACAACTTTGACCCGACAGCTTATGACCAAAGACTAAAGATCACACTTTATTCAGCATTATATCTATTTCTTTTTGTTAAAAGCATATCATCGCTCCTTGAACGGCGCGGTGCAAGTTCGCCATCCCAACATCTGATCTTCATAACTCACTTGAAGGATCGGCAGTCGCTAGCGGAGTCCAACCTCACTGCAGCCAGCCTCGGGCATCCTCCCAGGCTCAGAAAAAGGAAGTGGCGACGACTGGACGACAGGATCCAGCGCCTCAAAACGGCTTTTCAGCAAGGGAACAGGAATCTGCAGCAGTACTGGAATGCAGTTGCACACTGCATGTGGAATCCATAGGTAAAATGGGATTGCGTTCATTCTGTCCCACAGAGTTGAGAAACCAGGAAATGCCAGAAACTTTAGTGTGTTTGTGTGCTTGAATGCTGAAGACTAAATCCAGTATGAATAAAAAGTATTGCATTTATTGCAATGGACAACGTTTTCATTTCAAAATGATTGCAGTGTACTGTGCTTTGTAATAAACAGTTATGTCAAGGTTATTATTGGTGGAATCGCTTTAGTGACGCGTTAAAGCATCCATTATGTTGACATTTTTCATGTTGATTTTAGTTCTTAATATACTTCTATGTGTGTACCTGATCATATAAAGTGTGAGTATAAAGAATGTGATACATTTGCCCAAGATGTGATTAGAAATCAAGAAGCACAATGGGTTTTCTTTTTCTTTGTTTGTTGAAGTATAGAGAGCATAATGCTAAAGGCTGCATAACAAAATAACTATCAAGGATAAAAACCGACATTTTTCGTATTTGCTGCACAAAAGATTATTTTTTGTTTTAATAACAAGCTCTTTGTCTTGGTTGCTTTATTGAATAAGGTAAATTTAAGGTTTTAATCTTAGTTTACGAATTAAGCGTTTTTTTTTTTTTTTAATTTAATATGATTTTTATTTTATTTTCATAATAAGACAGAGAACAGGTGTTCTTGGTTTCATTTTGTCCAGGTTTTCGGAAAATGCGAAAAAATGACTGTATTAATGTATTAATTTTGTTCTTCCAAGTTACTTTAGTTATTTTTTTTTATTGAGAAGTTGAGAAGACGAAAGATGATTTCAGGATGCCGTGTTATGTTTTGAATTTATTTTCAAGATTCGAATGAATGCAATATCAACATTTTCTTTGCCAGTTTATTTGTTGGTATCATATTATGACCACCTGAGATTTGTTTATAAGGTAGTGTTTTTGAGCTCGATGCTTTGAATGTTGGGATTGCAAAAGTGATTTTGTGGAATAAAAAAACTGTGACACCTCTTTATTTCCCTTTATTGTTTAAAAATATGCATTGTCTTTGCCATGAAGATTAGCAGCTAAAGTATAAAACGACAGTGTCGCCTAAGGTATAATATACGTTGCAGCCTAACTGCATCGTACGTAGGCTGCAACGTTTACTACACCTTAGGCGGCCCTATACCTTAGGCTGCATCGCATATTATTGTCAGTGCAGTATTCCCCAGGCTGCGTCTACACTGTCGCGCAATAGCGGGCCCGCGCAATAGCGGGCCCCCGCAATAGCGGGCCCGCGCAATAGCGGGCCGACCCCAAGCTGAATTACCTCAGTTGCATCTGTGTTCTTTCCGATATGCTATAGATACAAGTGCTGAATGTCAAGTTACGGTTTTTGTATTGAAGACTTTGTTTTCTTTTGTCAGCACACGCGACGTCATTTCCACTTCTGCCTGAACTCGTGAGAATAAAAACTGTGCATGAATATGTTTTCTTTGCTCACATATGACAAGAGTATTTGTCAAGGGTGCAAAACCTCTCACAAGGGGCCTTAAGCACTTTAGGGGAAAAGAATGCCGCGTCGGTGGTGTTGGAAGAATGATCATATAATTAAGATCACTTGACCTGAAGAGTTCTGTTTCAGAATGTTACAATTACAAGACAAAAATAAATGAAAGGGTTTTGCACATGCGTACTTCTATTCCTTCTCAACCGTTGCAAACAGAAACTGACTGCTGGTGTGGTGTATTGTATATATGTACTGTTTCTGTTATTTTCCTCCGTCATGACCGACTCTATACATTCAACCTCAACAGGGTTGGGCCCAGAATGAGTCGACTGATATTCGATGGGGATGAAAGGAGGTATGAACGATGGGAGGTTAAATTTCTCGGATATTTATGACCGAAGACACTGAAGGATACCATTTTGACTCCTGCAGATCAAGATGTTGATGATGATTTGAGCAAAGAGGCTTTTGCCAAACTGATCCAGTTTCTTGATGATAAGGAGTCTTTCTATCGTGATGTAAGATGCTGTAGACGATGGCTTTGGCGATTTTGCGTAATCATTATGTCAGATCAGGAACGCCAAGAATCATTTCTCTGTATACTGAGTTGACATCACTTGTCAAAAAGTCTGATGAATTGGTGATGGACTGTTATTTGGGCTGAGACAGCTGCGACAGCTTTGAGAATGTAGGATATTCTTACCTTAGCAGACGAATTCAGCTATCGATCTATGGGAATTAATTCACATATCTTTCATAAGCTCCCTTCATGCAAATAAGATACACAATGATGTATGGGACAGTAACCAAGAAAGGAGAATAAACAAAGGGCTACACACTTCTTGTCCGGCCTTGTGATCTTAAGTGACTGAATCTTACATGGTGGCAGTGGCCACTGAACTTCAACTCCTGTCAAACAAAAGATGGAAGAAAGGCCCAACAAAGTTGTTCAACGCCCAATCAACTTGCCAACACCAAAAGCCTTCGACGGTAGGGCAGCCAGCTGGCCAAAATGGAAGCAATGTTTCCCACGATATGGAACTGGGTCAGGTTTGGCAAACAAAAGTCGTGAAGAACAGCTCCGTGTATTTTTATACACAATGGGAGAACTTGCAGACGATATCATGTCAACCATAAAAATCAATGAAAACACTATCCTGTTTGATGAACTTGTACATGTGCATGTGTACAATACTGGGAAAGTACAGTAAAATAAAGGGGTTGTGATTCCGTTATTACATTTCAGAATGTTTTAAACAGTTTTCAAAGAACATATGTATATGAAATGACTTCTTATATATCTATTGAATACAGAATCAATATTTGGCAAAGAAAGAAGTTTGTGTGTTTTCTTTGTGATTTTTTTTTTCTGTCGGTGACAGCATGAAAATGGGGGCAGAAAAGTGGGACATGCTTTCAGTCATCTACTTTGCAAAGATACTGCTTGTGACTGTAGCCGCCTACAGAACTGATTTTTGGTGTACAGCTAGCAAAAAGAACCAGCTGTTTGTTGCCAAAGTCCAGGAAGTGTTTTAGTTTACAAAATCAGCTTTGTATACACTGCAAAAAAAAAAAAAAAAAGCCAATCATGCGTAACCACAGTTTCCACTTCCACTCCTTATGATGATAATGGAATTCATAAAAAATATTTTCATAAACTGAATCAATAATGCCTCGGATGACAACTAAGCGAACTCCTTTTTACTTCCAGAGAGTGTTATGGTACAAGTTTCAATAAATCTATTTGATCTGCTTGGAAATTCTTTGCTGTTAGATCGTTTCTTCTTCAGTGATGCATGCTATCTACACATTCTGCATGCCACAGGCATGGCCTTCGTGACTTTCTTCAGCTGTATTGCAGAGCCCACTGTCATTAAAACAAAACAAAAAAAAAACCATGTAAGCAATACTGAAGCACCCAACATGTCTGGAATAGCAGCGGCCTTGAAAGGCATTCGTTTCCATCCGCATGGCGTGACGAAACAAATCCCACTGTTCATCTAAGCTTGACTCGGTCAGTTGTATTGACGTTTATGTTTGTCAGATTCTGCTACATTTGGTGCTGGATTTATAAGCCAAAATGCTCTTACGATATTGTTTCATTGCATGTGTGTGTGTTTTAGTATTTCTGTTTACGTGAGCGACTAACATAGTTCAGTGATTTTATTACTGCACCGTGTTGAATTGTTGTCCCATTAGTGGTTTCCGTTGTTACCTCCGAAAGATTGTTCCTTCATGTTATTGGCGATTTTTAATATATTTGAACTGGAATGTTGCATTTGTTTTTAAATGTTTTTCTCTACTTTTCTTTCAGTGTTATAAATGTTTTCACTGCCAGTCATTTTGTCATTACTTGATCAGTAGATCCCTGTGCATCACAAAGACACCAAATAATGGCTTCAGCTAAACGCACAGAATGATTTCAAGGCAAATGACACATGATGGTTCTTAGTATTTAAGAAAAAAAAATTGGAGCAGGAGACAGCAATTAAAATTCCTGTCAGAAAGAAGGCACGGAATGTGACAAAATAAAAACAAAAGAAAATACATCTAGTATTTTTTATTTTTGTTTTCTTCTTGTTTCCACCGTTACTTACGTTGTGTTTGTGCCGGTTTGTCTTCAAACTGCTTCACTTAACCGATAATCAGTTGTTTAGAATGAACACTAGCAGTATTTCTTTTATGCTGACAGCTCCTTTTATAGTAGACGGCATCGCTAATGAAATATCGCCAGTGTCGTCAACGTGCATTATCTAGACAACACTGTATGTGGCCGCGTCGTTTCCACTTCATGGAACAATTTTATTATGCGGCATTCTTCTCATGCACTCCGGCAGGGTAAGGACTGTTGAGGAATCCTTTTCTTACTGTCCGTTTTGTTTTGTTCAGTGGGTGAAATTCAATAAATAGACAGGCATTTGTCCAAGATTGACCAGTGTGGCATCATGCATTACCATGGAAATGAACTGACCTTTAAGTATTGTATGCAGAATTTTTGCAAATTTTGCCTCTTAATCTTCCCAGGGAATACACATTTGACAATGTAAGAACGACGTCGAAAAACCGCGGGCAACTCCATCACAGGCCAAGTCTTATTCAAAGCTGAATGTCTACGAGTTCTGAAAAAACAAATATGAAGGAGGACACTTTCTCACACACACTCCTTTAGATCCCCATGTGGACTACACACTTCAGGTGAAGACACATTTGACAACCCAGTGCTAAGTGGAAACCGTGTATTGCACATCACGCCAGTCACCTTGGTCTACATTTCGCTGATTTTAAGTGAAGTATGTTTAAAATCTCTGTTTATTTTTTAATTTCTTTTATTTAAGGAATGTCTGAACGCTTCAAAAATTTGTTTCGCTTGTTTTCATAACACTTTTAATTTCTCACCCTCATGTCCCGGGTCTTATTCCAGTATTGTAGATGTACACATATTTAAAAATGAAACAAGCATACTGAATTCCCCTTTCAGGACTGCCACTAATGCCAGTGTATATTTTGACTTAAAACTGAATAAAAGTTTCTTTATTACTGCTATTGGTTTCAGGAGCAAATATTTTTTTTATTTCCTCTGATTGAATATTGGGCTGTAAATGCTTCAAATTTTTCTTTTCTTTTCTTTTTCTACTGTAGGACAGTCATTCTGTTTTGTACATTCTACACTTTATAGTCAAAAATGTAAACACACCAACTATGTAAGAAATTTTATATCAATGATGCCATTATTATTATCTTCATTGACAATTATTCATCATGATCCTATGCCAAAAACCACAGCACATAAAGACAGAAAACAGAAAACACAGAGATGGGTTTCTGTGAAACCCATATAAAATTTTTTTACACACAGAAGTTACTAACAGTTCATTTTCACAATATTCATAGACAACTAAACATGCATGAGTTTGAAAATCCCAGACTAGAGAACACTCAATCCACACTTCAAGCAACCATTATCAGTATCTAACCATAACTACACAATAATGAATAAAAGGCATGTGACAATTGCACATGAGTTACAGACAGGTGGGTTCCCACTACTGTACAGGCATACCACAGGACTGGAGCACCACCTGATGGGCTCGAGTCTTCAGATGCCGAATCAAGTCTCCTTTCATCACATAGGCCTTTCGACAGACCTCACACTTGTAACGCTTGATCCCCATGTGGAACTTCAGGTGCGTGTCCAGATGCGCTCTCTGGTTGAACGCCTTTCCACAGATCTTGCACTTAAAAGGGCGGCGCCCCTCCACACATGGCGATGTGCCTGCTGAATTTGTGCTCATGCATGAAGATCTTGTTGCACACAGGACACTGGTAAGTCGGAGAGAAATCGACTGGCCTGTTTCCTTCCTGGGGAACCGACAGAACATTCCCACTGTCCCTGCACTCACTTACCTCTGGTGTGGTGGCCAGGAAATTGGGTACGTACGCTTGTGAGGTAGAAGGTAATGTGGTCAAGGAGACAGACGGCTCAGAGTGTGACGATGAAGCTCTGCTCTGGAAGCTCAATGCTGATGTTCCTGCTGCTGCTGTTGCTACAGGGGGAGGGTAATTTGATAACCTGTAGGAGAAAAACCAGGATGTAAGTGTGAGAAAATACATAATGATGTTTGAAAACATGCACATATGCGTTGCTTCTGAGTGTAGCTGTGAATGCTTGCCAATATGTTCTTGACTGAATATGTGCATTTATCTGCAAATAAATAAGTCTACATGGATTTTCTTTTAGTTTGTGTCCCTATCAAATGTGTGAGTGTGTGTGACTGTGTTTGTATGTATGTCATATGTGGTGTGTGTGGTGTGTGTGTATGTATGTGTGTGTGTGTGTGTGTGTGTGTGTGTGTGTGTGTGTGTGTGTGTGTGTGTGTGTGTGTTGTGTGTGTGTGTGTATGCACACTCGCACAGATGTGAGCTTACAAATACCTATCATAAACATATCTTGTACATTCACTGTCAAAGCAAACATACATGTGCGTGCATGCACGCATGCCTGCATGTGTGCATGAGAGACATAGACAGACAGACAGACAGAAAGAGAAGAGGGACCAAGCACAAAAAAAGCATACTAACTGTACATGTTGAGAGTTGTTCTCTCACAGCTCCTATCCCATCTCAAGATAAACTGTCTTCAAAATCCCTTTCAGTCTGCCTATTGTGCTGGTCACAGTACCGAAACTGCTCTTCTTCGCATTGTAAATGATCTCCTTGTCGCTGCCGATGAACAAAAGGTCTCTATCCTTGCTCTACTCGATCTATCCGCTGCTTTCGACACAACTGATCACTCCATTCTTGTGCAAACTTCTGCAGCACTATTTCGGCGTTACAGGACAGCCCTTCAATGGTTCAACTTCAAGTCATACCTGTCAGAGACACCAGTCAGTCGTTGTCAACAACGTCAGATCTCGTTTAGCCAAGTTGGAATCTGGGGTTCCACAGGGCTCCATCCTTGGACCTGTACTCTTTGTAATGTACACGCATCCTCTCTCTCAGATCCTTGAAACCCATTCCTGTCCTCACCAGATGTTTGCCGACGACACCCAGCTAAGACGCTCGGGGAATGCCTCTGATCTCAACCAAATGAAGGGCGAATTGTCTGAATGTGTGTCCGTCGTTCGAGACTGGATGGCTGAAAACAAACTTCAGTTAAACCATGATAAAACTGAAGCCTTACTGTTCAGCTCACCAGGGAGCAAAAAACACCCGCTCTTTCTGTAAATTCTTCACTTCTGATCTGCAGTACTGTTATCCCTTCTCAGAAAAGGTTAAAAACCTTGGCGTCTTTATCGACAGCGATCTTGATATGAAGGCACAGGTGAACCATGTCTGTAAAATATGCTTTCTGGAAATTAGACGTATAGGTGCTGTCCGACATCTCCTTACCACTGAAGCAACCAAAACTCTCACACACTTCTCTCGTGCTTTTGCACCTTGATTACTGTAATTCTCTACTAGCAGGTCTTCCCGACTACCTCACCAAAAACTTCAGCACGTTCAAAACTGTGCAGCTAGACTAATCCTCAAAGCTCTTTCGAATAACACCCTCAACTATTATTACGCAGACTTCACTGGTTGCCGATCAAAGCCAGGGTGACATATAAAATCGCATGCCTCTGTTTCACTTTCAATGCTGTCAAATCTGGAACTCCAGCCTATCTGTCTGACCTTCTAGACTCATACTGCCCAGCTAGAACCCTCCGCTCGTCTCTGACTCGTTGCTCCTGTTTCCTCCCAGATTCAAATACAAAAAAGGGGGGGGGTCGATCCTTCTCCTTCCTGGCTCCTAAAACTTGGAATTCTCTTCCACACGACATCAGGCACTGTGACTCTTTTTCCAGTCTTTAAAACGAAACTAAAAACTCATCTTTTTACCGTCTATTTCGGCTGATAATTCAAAAGTCCCGGTCAAACACAGATGTCAGTTTTGTGTGAGTGCGTGTGTGTGAAGGTGCACGTGAGTAGTTGTGCGTGTCCGCTTTCCCATGTGTGCTGTGCGTTATCTGCTTCCCCGTGCCTGGGTGTGCGGTTTGCATGCGTGCGTGTGTGTGCGTGCGTGTGTGTGTGTGTGTGCGTGTGTGTGTGTGTGCGCGCGCGCGCGTGTGTGTGTGTGTGCATGCATGCGTGTTTTCGTTAGTCCTTGTAAAGTGCTTAGAGCTAGTCTAGGATTTGCGCTATAGAAATAGAAATATTATTATTTATTATTATTACATGTCCTTAGTACAGTTCTATGAAGGAAAAGATTAGCATCAAAATGAAGCTCATAAAATCTCCATGATTAACGCATCACACTATTCTGAATCTGGCATTCTCATCAGCTGCATGTCATATTGTAGTGTTAAAGAGATATTCCCCAGACTCGCAGTCTTTTTTATTACAAATATAACGTAATCAACTTGTTCCATAATAATCCCAAAGATCATCCAGAGTCAAGCTGGTACAGGGACAATTAGAATTTTACTTTTTATTTGCTATGATCATGGGTATCTAATCATAAAATGGGATATTCTATAATAATTTAAGTGCTTTCCAGCTCCTCCACATACTTCAAAAATCAACTAGACGCGGTACACACATCAGTGACATCTGCACTAAGAAAACGCACGTACCACAGCTAGCACACTCCCTGCTCTTCTGACATCTCCCTTCCCCAAACCCAGTCTTTTCATTCATACATACCTATGCCAACACACTCTCATACTCATACAGACAAACAAGAGGCAAAGCATATAAACATACACCCGTTACTAAGGAGACAATTTCCAGTTAGTGGGAAAAACAAAAGTGACACACAGCGCTTATTTTCAAATTATCATTTATAGCCATTAGTAACAGCTATCCTGGTAAAATAAAACATCGCATCATCCGTGACCCATAATGAATATACCTACAAATTTTGTGAAAGATCAGCCCAGAGAGCAAGTGGAACACATTTTGACCACGAACAGACAGACAGACAGACAGACAGGATTTCTTCGTTCCCACTGTAAAGTATTCCCTGTTCTATAAACTGGGAGTACAAAAAGGAGCTTTGAAAGACATGTGTAATCTCTGTGCTGATATTTGCCCGTTTGGCCTCAGACTCTGTGTCTTGCAAACTAAGGCCAGTTTTGCATGCTCTGTTCCAAAGTCTTCAGAGCTAATGTAGTAGTGGACCTCTCTTTCACCTTCTTATGTCAACAGCAAACAGTGCAGAGTTGCATCAAATCACCTGCTATGGCTGAACATACAGGAACTCTACTCATGTTTTGCTTCATCTTACCTTACTTTTCTTGACTTTACAACTCAAAATTGTATGCTTTTTGTTCATTATGTGGCTGATAGTGACCCCTCTCTTCTTAGTATAATAAAGCTGGGATCACTTATAAGTTATAAGTTATCTGATAGATTCTATCTATTTATCAACTGTCTCTCCCTCCACACCTATCTTTTTTCAACAACCTTACCATCTACCTATCTTGTCCACCATGTCTCGCCCAACCAGAAGAAAAACTCAAAACCAAAGAGGATTCAGTTATTTCATGTTTCATCTCCCTTTACATTTTTTTAAAGTTTTTATCACAGCAATCTGCATCTTCATTAAGGACAAAAACATTATTAAAGAAAGATTATCACCATGAGAGATGTGGAAGTGGTGGAGAGACATAAAGAAGTATGGGGCTTTGGGAGTGGGGGGAATGGGGGGGGGGGGTGGTGGTGGTTATGCTGAACAATATTAACATGAAATAAATCCAAGAAGTTGAACACTTACCCTGAAAGGGCTGCTGAAACTGCATCAAGACTGACTGCTGGTACTGTCCACGCTCCACGTTCTGTCGTCGACGTGGGGATCCTGCGACTCCATCTCTCCATGTCCTGTGGGATCCTGCATGCACAGCCGCACTCTGACTGGTCACTGTGTGAGGAGCTGACCTCTGCTGGTGCCCCCTGCTCTCCTTGGTGGTAGATATGAAAGCTGCAGTAATCATGCAGTCATCATCCACCTCCTCTTTGATGTCTCTGGATGAATAAAGAACAGAACTATCGGATGACGTCCTATTTCTTTCGCGATTTGTTTCGCCATGTCCAGATGAATGAGATTCTTTACTGCGAGGCCTATCCAGGACAGGGAAGTTGGTTAACAAGTGAAAAAATGGGTCTGGTTTCTGTGCATTGAGTAGTCTCTGATCTGCTGCAGAGCTGGGATGTGCCACTGTCTGTGTTTTGGTGAGTCTGTAAATCTGTGTCTGTATTTTGATGGGTCTGTGAATCATTGTCTGCTTCTTCTTGTATACTTTCACTGTCTGCATCTGAAGGCTTCTGTCCACTGTCCGAGTCTGGTTGGATCTGTTCGCTGTCTGTGTTTGGATGGACCTGTTCAGTGTCTGTTGCTTGAGGAGTCTGCTCCAGCACGGAGTTAGAGATGTCTATAACCAGCATATCTTGTTCTGTGTCATATTCAGTGGGCTCACTTGATTGTTGCGAATTGTTTTCATGACCAGTTTTATCTTCTGCAGGCTCATTGTTCACTTCATCACCATCAATGCTAGTGTTTTCATCCTCATGGTTCTCTGAAGTCAAATCAGCGTCATGATGTTTCAGACCTGATCTATCTTCAATGCCATCAGGAGAAGAAGGCTGTGAACAGGATGTGTGTGATGGTGCTGCTGTGGGATGAGGCTTGAGGGTAATTTGCATGCTGCCTGATTTCTTCTTCAAGCCTGTGGCTGTATCATTCTGACCTGACAATGTCATTTCCACATCCCTGATTACCAACCTCTGTCATGTCAATGTTGTCTTCTTCCCTGGACTCATCATCTTCCTGTCCAGGTTCTTCAGTCACCTCAGCTGAACTGTCTTCTGTTAACTCCTCTCCTTCACCTGGAGGTGCAGAATCCTGTTTTGTTACGGCCTCCTTGGATTCCTGTGTGCAGTCTTTCCTTCCAGTTGTGGTCAGAGCGGCTTCTGTTCTGCCATCGTCTGTTGAAGACACACCACCACAAGTCTTCGTAACAAGCCTTTCATACTGCTGCTTCACTCCATCTCCCCTGCTTTCTTTGCTGTTCTCACATGAATCGTCAGTCACTAGTTTGCTTTCCTTAGGTTGAGAATGTTCATGGACTTTGTCTTTGGAGTGACTTACCAACCCATCTGAGCATGCACCATCGTGTCTTCTTTTCCCATGGAGGGAGGAGGAATGAGGCTGGCCGTCTGCTTGGGTGACCTGAGCTTGATCTGGCACATCAGGTTTTCTGCACACTAATCCAACTGGTTTGTGGGCGGTTTCTTTCTTGTGTTTCCCAGTTTTCACAGGTCTACATGCCGAACCCTCTGTTTCCTTCCTTCCTTGCAGCTGACTTGACGACTGCCTCTTTTTTTGGACAGGATCACAACCACCTGAAACAGAGTCTTTTAGGGGATCGGACTTGTCCAGACAGGACTTCTTGTGACATCTGTGATCACTGAGGGTTCCATGCTGTGTGGATGATGGAGAAGACACCTGACAAAAGCGGTCAGAATGCAGAGTATCTGACTCAGAGGCCAACCTTGGGTATGATCTCCCTGTGGAACAGTCACCTCCAACCTCATGGCGATGGACTTCTAGGATGACTGGAGAGTCTTCTTCCTGCAAACCAACAATGGGGTATGATGTGGATTGTGATTCTAACAACACACCATTCCTGTACCCCTGTTATATAAATGTATCATGACTACTAGCAGCAAATCTACTACCATTACCACTGCAACTACCGCTTCTGCTGCTACTTCTACTACTGCTACTACTTTTACCACTACTGCTACTGTTGTTGCTGCTACCATAATGTTAAAGTTTTGACTCAAGTCAAAACCTGAGATCAAACTGAAGATAGGAAGGGCAGGGGAGACTGAGGTGAATGGGAGTAGGAGGGAGGCGTAAAAGAGGAGGGAAAGAGAATGGGAGGATGAAGCACTAACCTGAATAGCAGATAAATACACATTTGGCTAATTGGCAGCATGATGACATAGGTGACAGACAGAACATCCATGGAAAATACTGAGTGTAAACCAGATGTCAGAAGATGTATATGATACTTTGACAGGGGGATTGAATCTCTAAACACAGAACGGGACAAAACTTTGGAAAGAGTTCAAAACAGGAGTTCCATTCTGGCATTGTAAAAGGCAGACAGCACACTGAGAAAATGTATTTACTGGAAATCTGACTCAGTTTGATTCAAAGAAAGTTTGATCTAGGCGCGTATGTAGCTGGAAATAATGCCATACCACCTCACACAAAAAATTCCCATATGCCATGAAATGTTGATTTTACAGACATGCACGCATGCACAGTCACATGCGTGCGTGCGCACACACACACACACACACACACACACACACACACACACACACACAGACTCATAAACACATACACACACACATGGATGCATGCTGGCACACATGCACGCACGCATGCACACACACACAACAACAACAACAACACACACATATACACACACTCATACACACATGACGCTCACATCATCTCATTTTTACACAGAGTTTCATTTCAAAGTCTATGAATCTTAGTTCACAAGCATTCATTCACATCTGCTACTGGAAAGGCCCCGTATGGGTCTGGCCATTTGCCGAAAGTCATTGCAATAATGGTTGTCTTCAGATTATGACAACAAACATATATAAGAACAAACAAGAAAAACAAACTAACAAAACTAACAATACATGGTTCTAGTTCATTTTCAGGTAAAGCTGAAAATCTGCAGAAACTGATTTCTAGGTTAATGTTTCAGAACTTTTTTTCCCCTGTACTTGATCAGAATTTGAAAACAGGTGGACAAACCCAGCTTATCATTCAACATCAGAAATAGTAAAATGTAACATTTTTTGTTATGCTCCCTGCTTGGCTATGTTTACTTACTATGTCAAGATGATGCAAGCTACCAGCCGCCGTGGCGAAGTGGTTAGCGTCGCGGACTCCCGGCTGGGAGGTCGTGGGTTCGAATCCCATCAGAAGTCATGTGGGTTTTTCTGCCCCGACCGGCTCCTACCCAGAGTTGAGTTTGCTGCGGACTCAGCTGGGAAGACTGGGACCACACAGTCGAGTTTCATCCACTTAATGGATGCGTTTCTGAGAGTGTTGCTCAAATTTCCTGACCAACACTGCAGGTGTCTGTATCTCTCGGGCCTGGTTGACGCCGGGATATATTATGAAAGGAAGCGTAGAGTACAGCCCTGTCATGTAGTCTCAGACCGAAATGGAAATCCGTAGCATCATCATAATCATCCTCATTCTCATCGATCAGCATAAAAAAAAAAAAAAAAAAAAAAAAAAAAAAAAAAGTCTCAAATTCTGTGGCCCTTCATGCCCTGCTCTCATGGTGACCTCAGTTTCGATGTCCTCTCCACGTCTGTGGCCTTGGTTTGGTTCTGTCGGGGTCACCGGTATCGGCGGTCCATGGGGGCTGTCGTTGGACGGACGTGGTGGCGCCCTCCGGAGGGAGAGCTCACTCACGCCGGCTCCGCGACTAAGCAATTATTGTCGTCAATAGGGGTTTTAGTAGGTGGTGTCCTGCGTATGTTAGATCAGAACAGGCGCCACTGAACACCACTGAAGTGACTCGGCAGCAGTGCAGTGTCTCCTCCGGTGGGTGGCCTCTTGACGACTTGACATTGACTGCTGCCTGTGGATTGCCGGTGCCGGGGCTGCGGCGGGGCCGACCGGGACGTGGCTGTTGACAGGGTGTCGGAATGAGCGGCGTGGGTGCACTGCCTCTGAGGTGGCGCAGAGGTTGGGACAGAAAAAAAAAAAAAAAAAAAAAAAAAAGATGATGCAAGCTTTGGGTAAGTGTGTTAGCTCAGGTGGTGCCAGCACACCACTTATCCTCTCCCTCCTTACAACAGTGTGACATGGAACAGTATATCAATTATCATGATTCATATATGGCACCAAACTACCTCATGCGCAACTGACCAGAAAAAAACAAGGGGTCAAGGTGGCTAGATACACTTACCATGTCAACCTAACACTGCGTAGTTCTAAGGAAAGGATGGGTAGGTACCCTAACATCTAGCACGCTGTAGCTCGCAACAGTCGACATACAACAGCATGTGAAAGGTGACTGACAATCTGTCCAAGTACCTGAGTTGTGTGGCTGTCCAGCACCTGTCCACTGGTAGCAGCCACCTGCTGGACCGTCACCTTGCGACACACCACCCAGCTTGACAAAGGCCTCCACAATGGTCCGCTCCAGCACCATATGGGAGGCAGCATTCAGCACTGTCATGCCATCCCTGCTGCCACTGCCTGAAGGCCACTTGTGTTTGGGTGGGTGCTTTCACTGGGCTTGCCATGTCTGGGGCCAAGTATCTGTTGATGAAGGACCACCTGGATGTCAGTGTCAGTCACCCAATCTCAACAATAGTCAAATGTTGGTGGCAATATGATCATAACCAGTAACACAAGAAGTGAAGAGCTTGTTTTTTTAAACAACTCATCTGTACCCGTCATGGAAAACAGAAAAAAATGTACTTTGTTGCTCATGTCACAGAAAACAAACCAAAAAAAAACTGAGGCGAATTCTCCCTTGCCCTTGTCATGGAGAACAGGAAAAACAAAGATGTATATATATTCCCTTGCCCTTGTCATGGAGAACAGGGAAATGTAAGATGCATATTCCCTTGCCCTTGTCATGGAGAACAGAAAAATCTAAGATGCATACTTCCTTGCCTTTGTCATGGAGAACAGGAAAATCTAAGCTGCATACTTCCTTGCCCTTGTCATGGAGAACAGAAAAATCTAAGATGCATACTTCCTTGCCTTTGTCATAGAGAACAGGAAAATCTAAGATGCATACTACCTTGCCTTTGTCATAGAGAACAGGAAAATCTAAGATGCATACTTCCTTGCCCTTGTCACAGAGAACAGGGAAA
This sequence comes from Conus betulinus, assembly GCA_016801955.1. Taxonomy (NCBI): domain Eukaryota; kingdom Metazoa; phylum Mollusca; class Gastropoda; order Neogastropoda; family Conidae; genus Conus; species Conus betulinus. Next base: position 38,227 of record JADBJO010011125.1, read on the forward strand.
AAAACAAACTTCAACTTCAAGTCATCAATTTCTAACAAAATTGTACTCAGTGTATCATCCAGCCCCAAATGCAAAAGGAAAAGGATCTGCAGAGGCCTAAACCATGATCCACTATCAACTTTCATTGACGGCACTCAAATGCACCCAAAGGTAGCAAACTTTCAATGAAGGCATGGATTCAAGCCCTACAAAGTATATTCTATAGGCATGATAATGAATCTCATCACCTCACGCCAAGGCTGCATCAGGTGACTTTACAGGGGGCAGGGAGACAAAGAAAGGAGTTCTAAGGGAACTGCAGACACTTTTCATAACATCAATTGAGGCGTATACACAATACATTTATATACAGCAGCTCTGGCAGGAATCATGGAATCATATGAATAAATGCACTTAAACTAAGCAGTTGTTACACTCCTAACCACACTCAGCCACTGCTTCCACAGTTGCTGACTACACTCACTATTTCCCATGGTGTTTGAAGTGTAATGACCAAAAATGTCAAAATGAGGGACCGTTTTTTCCACTTTGTCATAGTGACTGATATGAGAGGTTCTTTAGACAGCATATGCCAGGTTTTACCAATAAATTTTTGCCCTGTGTCTGTACAAGAAATTTCAGCTCTGGTACAATATGCCAGCCAGCATTCATAAATCTATTGTGTGGTTTTGTCTTTCTAGCAAGTTACAAGTAAAAGAAAGATCCCCTCTCATAATCATATTTTCTCCTCCTCTTCTTTCAAAGTCTGCTAAAATGGCAGTCAGCAGACTACTCCAGTAAACTTTCTACAGCTAAAATGGCAGTCAGCAGACTACTCCAAGTAAACACAGCAGTGACAACCACCACACACTTTTTTTTCTTCCTCCTCCCCATGCCCACTAAGCAGGCCTTCCTCTGTGTGCTCTGTGACATAACCTTTCACTGTCAATGTTTCACTTGCTGGACATGAGATGGGGAGGAGAGAGGTACAAGGAGAGGGAAGAGGAAATTTGTAAGACATTGGTGTAAATCTGTGTAGTTTTCCTTCCTTGAGCACACACACATACACACACACACACACATACACACAATCTTTTCAGAAACGTATGTTACCAAAGGTGGATGTATCACTGGGGTAAAAAAAAAATGCCCATGGAACTGGTAAGCCAGTGGACCAGCTGGGCAAAAACCAACTCCATAAAATCAGAGACAAAAACAAAATCAAAATAGGAACTTCAGTCAAGGAGTTCAGCAATCATGATTCTCTTCCTTTTGTTTTCTTAATTAACTGTCAACATTCAGACACTTAAGTTCTAATTTATGCAAATGACATAAGATGGGAAACATGTTCCAGAATAACTGAAAATACTGCCATTTGTATGGCAACTATCAGGGGCTTTATGTCACTGGGATTTAAGTTTTAACCTTTCACTTCAGGCACTTGTACAGGTTGCTTGAGGGCTGGCGCTGTATTTCTTTCTATTGCCAGTACCATACACTGTGGTTTTAATTAACAGACTAGCAAAGGTCTGGATATACACACTTGTTTCCACATGCCTAGTCAGAACTGGAGAAAATGTTTCAATCACTGTATTACTAGCAGCTGACTGGAACCTGAAGATCTGTATTAGAGTAGAACTAATTCAAAGATTACCCCTGTACACACAAACACGAGTTGAAGTACTGTCACTATGGCTGTTAGGTTGAACAAAGATTTCCACAGCAAATAACCATCTTTCTCACCCTGAATCTCTCTCTTAAGCTAATACTCAGTCATGTATAAACTGAATGGGTGCAAACTGATAAGAGAGGTGGGGAAGAATGACAGTTGCAGCAACGTAGGGCAGCGAGTGCCAGCTCTATGACAGGATCACTCCAAAATGGGTTGGTGGGAAGATAAGAGGAACCTGAGGTGGTGGCAGAGAGGAAGGGTGTGGAAGTGAGGCCACTCCGCCAGTTTTAAGCATTTTATTAATGATTAGAATGAGTTTAACAGGTTCCGAGTTTCAACCTACTTACCATTTTTGGGGGAATGAATTATTCAAAACATGCAAGTCACAGTGTAACTGACAATTTTCATTTCTTTATCTCTCTCCCCCCCCCCCCCCCCCCCCCCCCCCTCCCCCTTATATAAATGACACATTGTCACTGTTAGTAAAACCTATGCTTAATCTGATGAGAACAGATTTGTTTCAGTCATTGAGTCTGTAACAATTTTAAGTAGTCATGTGCATGTTCAGATTTTATCTGTTCATCTATATTTCTGACATCCATAAGGATCTTGATAAGGAAACAAATGAAAGTAGGGAAATTTCATTTCATGGATATGGGAAATTTTGAAGCTATGAGAGATGAATTAAGGGGAATAGACTGGGATTCACTATTACTCAATAAAACTGTTGATGAGATTTAGACTCAAATCACATCACAGTAGTAAACTTCTCCAGACTCAAAACAAGCATGTTTTTCTTCTTTTCTGGTCTTGGATTATTTTTTTTAAAAAGGCAGTTCCATACAGTTCTTGACAAGATCAGAACCAAGAGACAGGTTCACAGATGATATAAAAGGTTAAGAACACAGCCTAACTACAACACTTATCTAAGAGTAAGAAATCAGTCTAAATGGGCTACAGATAAGTCTGTGAAAGAAAAAGAGAGAAAATTAGCTAGTAATATTAAAACTAACCCTAAAGCATTCTTCAATTATGTTACCTCAAAGACGAAACCTAAAGAACCTATTGGTAACCTAGCAACCCCTAATGGTGAATTAATTACAATGGATAAAGGGAAGGCTAAGTCTAAAATGACTTCTTTACTAGTGTGTTTATGGATGAAGATGTAGAGAATATTCCTGATTATTATAAAAATGCAGATATAAAACTTTCTGCTGCTTCTGTTCCTGAAAAGAATTTGAAAGAAGACAATACAAGCTAAATATTAACAAAGCTGCTGGACCTGACAAAATTCATCCAAGAGTATTAAAGGAATTGAGTGATGTTTTGGCTTTTCCTTTGAAGGTACTATTTGATAAGACACTGTACAGTGTGGTAAGTTACCTGTAGAATGGAAGGTAGCTGAGGTGAAACCGATTTTTTTTTAAAGGCGAAAAAAAATGTCCAGGTAACTACAGACCTACTGGTTTGACTTCAGTAGTATGTACAGTTTTTGAGAGTGTACTCAGAGATTTGTTAAATTCTCATCTGATCAATAGATAATCATAATGGCTTGCTCTCAGACTGTCAGTATGGTTTTACCACTGGAAGGTCCTGTGTGTTTCACAGCTGCTCTTCACCTTAAATGATTAGATTTATGACATTAAAACCACTGGCACATTATTTCAGTTGAATACAGAATCTACAACTAGGGAGCATCTGTACAAACTAACAAAAAAAATGTACTAAAAGTAAAAACTTCAAAAGCAGCAAACTTTTTCACTAACAGAATTGTTAATACTTGAAACAACTTGCCAGTCAATGTTGTGGAGCAGAGACTGTTTAACACTTTCAAAATTGTCTTGATAAACACTGGATACACCTTATGTTTCAAACAAATATTGACTTACATTTTTAGAAACCACGCATGTGCTTTATAAAAGTGTGAGAATAAGACTAAAATATTTCTCGCTCAAACCATAAAATTATCTGCACGTAGCAGGCTAAAGGCTGAAAATAATGCCTAATATGCCACCAGTATGATGTGATATGAAATGTTAAGTGTCAGCAACTCTACATTTTAAAAATATACTCTTAAGTTAATGCTGTGTTGACTCTTCTTTCCTTTAATGGCCATCATCATCTTGCTGATGTTTCAACAATGTACTAGTTAAAAATTGATTGCAACTGTTGTAGTGGCGATTCTGAAAATAAATGCTACCCAGAACTGCATCAAACACATTGACAGGATAAATTACAGTGCAGCTGGAAAGGAGGGGGCCTGCACCTGGTGGTGATTCTGAAAATAAATTTTTGCTACCCAAAACAGCATCAAACACATTGTGGGGATCCAGCAGAATGGAGTTGCAAAGGAGAGGACCTGCACTTGGCACTGGAGGGGATTCAAAGAATTTGGGCTCAGAAGGCGGGAAGGGTGACTTACCTGAAAGATGATGGGGCAAGATCCGAGATCTGATGAGGATGATGTCGCTTTGCCTATCTCAGGCAGTAGATGGTACTTCCGCGCGTCTGTGATGCGCAATTCATAGCATAAAAAGTTACACAGCAAATGTTTTAACACTCACTATGCCAAGTTCGCTTCAGCCACTATTACACTGAGCTATCTTTCAGTTTCACTCTCCCC
>JADBJO010011125.1:47500-50000 GCA_016801955.1 Conus betulinus
ATGGCGACAGGCTTACCATAGGGTAATGTGATAGCTACTATCCTCTTCAAAATCATGATAGACAACATCATGAAGGCTATTAGATCGAGGAAGAATCAGCTTGCACTCTCCCTCTATGCCCATGACCTGGCCATGTGGTCCAAAATCAGTCATCCAGATGAGACAGTATCACAACGACACAAACGACATTCAGTCGTGCTTGAGAGACAATGGAATTGAACTATGAGCTGAAAAAAGCAATCCCAGTGGTCTTCAGCAAAAATCGAAATATCCTGGATAACTGTCACATAAGAATGGCTGATCAGCTCATCTTTCCTAGGAAGGGAGCCAGGTTCCTGGTGTGACCATCACATCCAATTTCACTTGCACTAAGTACATCAGACTAATCAAGGAAATGAGAGCATAAAACCCTTCAAACAGGAAACCAGGGTGAACCAGACAGCCTTCTTCGCCTGACAGCAACCCTACTGTGCTTAAGACGGCCATGGAATCCTCTTCAAAGTATCAAGGACCCCGTGGCAACAGCTACAACGAGTGGAACTAATAATTAACCCTCAAGCATGCCCTAGGTGCCTACCCAAGCGCCATAAATCATCTCGTGTATCGTGAAGCAGGATGGCGCACCCTCATGGAACCAGATATCGACGCAGGTGTGAAAGCATTGAAGGCTGTGCCTCAGCAGTTCAGCAATTAACCACACTGTGAAAACCCATCCTTCAGAACGACCTCAGCACACGAGCTGCTGCCAACAGACACTCTGTTTAGGAAGGAAGGGTCGACTTCCACGGACCAGCAATACCCGTCTGCGATCAGACTTAGATGTTAGAGATATTAATAAGTCAGATTTATTAAAAGAAACCAAACTATTCACTACGTCAGTTGATTACACATGGACATTAAAAATGGAATGACCACATTCAAATCAGAGGCAGATTTGAAATATATTGGAAGATTTTGGAATATATAGAAGTTTTTAGCTATATGCTATTGTTGAAAATCCTACCTGTTGTTCGATTTAGACCTACAGTTGAAATACAGAACAGTGAAATTTAGATGAAGAATTTCTGGTTTAATGGTGTGTTGTACCAGTTACAAAATATTGAACAATTATGCTATGATTTGTCCAGTATGCAGACAGGCAGAAGAAAATAAGGTTCACTTTGTTTTATGCAAGATACCCAAGCAATTTTTATAAACATACTCTGATAATACAGAGAGTCAACTTTGTCCAAGTTGAGTTTATGAATGTCATCATCTGTGACTGAAGTTGTGTGGAATCCATAGACAACCAATGCCCTCATCTGTCACTGAGCTGTGCGGAACTTTTCATTATACCGTCATCATTACCATCAGTCCGGTAACCCTCAGGTCTTTGGGCACCACTTTTTAACTGATAGCCCTCAACTATCATCGCCTGTCCTCTACATTTGCTGGAAATCGCCAAAGGTCAGGCCTATCCATTCCTGGATATTATCCTCCCCACCTCTTTCACTGTTTGTCCCATCTTCTATTTTCTGCTGCAGTGCCCTGCAAGACAGTTTTTTGCAAAATCGAGAGATGTGACCTATACCATTTTAGTTTACGTTTCTTGATTGTTGTCAGCAGGTTTTCAAAGGAGCCAAGGGCTGAATCGCCGTACTTTCTGTGCATATCTTCATTAGTGACATGCTTTTTGTAGGAAATGTATTGGATTTTGCAGAGGCATCTCATTTCGGATGCCCGGATTCTTTGTAGATTTGCTGCTGAGATTCACGTTTCACAAACATTAAGAAAGACTGGCACCACTAAAATGGACATCATTCTCACTTTGGCACTAAGACGGATGTTGTTGTGTGTTCCAGAGGGTCTTGAGTTTTGAGAGGGCTGTTAAATTGATACTCGGGCCATCCAAGAGATGACTTTTGCTGTGGGCTCTTTATCTGTCACAACCGCTCCCAAGTACTTACAGTAGCTTACTGTCTTAAGTTTTTAGGCCTATAATGTCTCCTTTAGTGCCTTTAGTTTTGTGTGTCACTAGCCCCCATCTATATTGAGAGTTGACTTCAACGGGGTGAAAGGCCTGTGGCGGCCTTTGCGGTGGGCTTTAATGGAAATCGGCTGAAGAACTTACGGGTGATCTCTGTCTGTGTGTCTGTCAGTGTGTGTGTGTGTGTGTGTGTGTGTGTGTGTGTGTGTGTGTGTGTGTGTGTGTGTGTGTGTGATATCAAGGTTTTGTGCTTGTTTTGTGTCTTGTTTGTCCCTTACCTCACTTCCAATATGACAATAGCCGATGTTCACTAAACCTCTCTCTCTCTCTCTCTCTCTCTCTCTCTCTCTCTCTCTCGTTCGATTAAAATGACAGATGTTCTACCGCCATGGTCATTTAACATGTTCTGTAGCAATGGAAAGCAACCAAAACATTGCACGGAGCTAAGTCCAACTCTTTTTATTTGGAGTTGTGCTTGTTTGTTGATATGATTTAGTTTATTTGTAAATGTTCTGTTTAGATTTATAGAGATAA
>JADBJO010011125.1:55000-67059 GCA_016801955.1 Conus betulinus
GGGGGGGGGGGGGAGTGCTCAGCTAGACTCAGACACATGATGGGAGTGACATCACAGGGACATTGAAGATCGATAAGTTCTGAAGGGTTTTCACTCCCTGGTCCTCACCACCCCACCCCCACCCCCTTTTCTTCTCCCCAGCCAGATTTTAAAGTGTTTTTACAAATTGTGCAAGATTTGTAGAATCGGGGATGGGATCTATACAAGCGTTGATATTATCATCTACATCTGTGTCTGTGTATGTATGTATCTATCTATCTAGATCAATCAATCAATCAGTCAATCATCAATCTATTTATCAATCAATCAATCAGTCAATCACTCTCTCTCTCTGTCTTTTTTATTTTTAAGAAGTGCAGCATTTGGCTAGTTTTATATGGAATATATTTTACAAAGTCATTTTACAGACATCCAGGAATGGAATATTGACATTGTAGTGTTGACATCATTACTCTGTTGAACGATGTAAATTATTATATTTTGTTGTTTCTGTAGATTTTTCTTTTTCAGCTACATAATGAGCCCCCAAACCTGCCCCCCCCCCCCCCCCCCCCCCCCCTCCCAGTGTTATTTTTCATGTGTATGCATTTATTTTTTTGTCACAAACTTCAAAATTTTGTTCTGATCGGTTGGCTGAATTCATTTCAGCGCCAGTTTTGTTGTGTGTGTTTCCTCTGATCTTCGATATCATATTGAACATTTTCTGTTTTTTTTTACCTTTTTTTATTTTAAGTTTTTTTTTTTTTGTTAGTTTTTTGTTTTGTTTTTAGATCATTCATTTTCATGGTCTGATTGTTTGTTTGCTGTCAATGCATTGACTTGTGTGGTGCGCAGACTTCACCAAAGGCAGCGACCTTACAGCAGTGTCGATGGGGCAGCAGGTGCAGACAATCAAAACAGCTGGTGGGCAGCAGGCCATCATCCTTGTTGATGCCAACACCAAACAACCGCTCCAGGTTCATCGGCTGACCTCACGCAGCAGTGGAGACAGTGACACCCTGCCGTTCACCATGCAGGACATTGTTGGCGACATCTGCCACAGCGCTGATGGCGGAAAAGTATGTGTAGTTTTGTTTTGCTTTGTTTTGGGTCATGTTTTTAATGTTTCTTGTCGATTTGTTCATGGTTATGTGTAATTTTTGCTGTGATTTTTGCCTTGTTTTGGGTCATGTTTTTGATGTTTCATTTTGATCTGTTCATGGTTGTTCCTAAGAATGATAAATATATAATACCGCTGTTTCAAAAAAAAAACTGAAGTGTAACACAGCACTGTCTTGTACTTGGTGTAGGTGGAGTAATCATGATCTTCGCATAATTGATGGTCAAGCAGTTTGCTTTGTGGGAATGTTTTCATGGTTTAGATTTGTAAACTGTGCATAGACTGGGGATTTTTTTTTAGGAAGAATGTCCATCCCTTGTTATTTTTACTTTCATATTTTACATTCACAAAACAGCTGATGTTCTGATTGTTTGGTCACTTTTCATTCCCCAGTAACTGTCTGTACAAATGACAGCAGATGTTACAGACACAATTTAGGAGGAAGGAGTAATGTGTCCTTCATAAGTCAAAATTTTGTACTTTCACATATGTTGGTTTGTTTTTGTGGTGGATCTGGATGCAAATGAAAAGTGCATTTCAAACATTTTTTGAAATTGTTGTTACTGTCATCATGACTTGTAGCCTCTTTTTATTTGGGATGAAGCCAAAAAGACATTTTCTTCACAAAGAGAAACTTGCTGTATCCGTAGTAAATGTTGCATTCATCCTATCATAGCATTTAATTTTGCTTACCTGCATATCTTTTGTCATGTGGATGAATTTCACCCTAATGCTTTCATTTTACACAGATATATTCAAAGATTTGTGGTTGTGGATGCCAGTTATGGTCAAATCTTGTCATACCCCCAATCATACATTTGGCCATAACCTAAAAAAAAAAAAGAATTCAATAACTCTTGTTGTTTTCATATTTTCAACATGTGTAATGAGTCAACCTCAATTTGAATAGAATCCATCTGTTTCTCATTTCTTTCATTTTTGAGAAGACTCCCCCTTTAAAGTCCTTATGATAATGTTGCTGTATGTAATTGTTTTCATTATATTGCTTGCTTCGCCATATGGTAAGCTGTGTCCATGTCATTATGTCACGATCATTTCATTTCAGTTCCCTGAACTGAGGCTGACGGATGAGGAGAAAGAACTTCTGTCGAAGGAGGGGGTCAGTCTGCCCACAAACATGCCCTTGACTAAGGAAGAGAACGCGTCTTGAAAGCTGTCCGTAGGAAAATCAGAAACAAGGTATTCAAATGTCCCGCCATGGTGTAACCTGTGGAACATACATGCACATGTACACAAAAACTGGTTTTGCATGTTTTTAGACTATCTCACGCACGCACACACAACCATGCACACACATGTGCACACACACACATTTGTGCATGTGTGCATGCACACACACACACGCACACACCACACACACACACACATGCATGCATGCACGCACGCACACAATATGCAGAGACATTCAATGCCAGAAGTGTTACGATGTCAGATTTTTTTTCTTGATTTTTGTTTTGGGGGAGGAGAAGAGGGGAGGGGGGGGGGGGGGGGGGGGGAGGAGGATCTTTGAAAAGATATGAATCCAAAATCTACAGATAAGATGACAGGAATATGAACTTGTCTAACGCTTATTTCGTTTTTGGGCCATTTGAATTGACATCTTTGCTTTCCATACCTTTTTTATGTGGCTATTGATGTATTTGTTATGAGTTGGTTTTATTATGTGTTAAAAATGAGATAATTAATTGATTTATCCTTTTGATGTTTTCCAGACATATTTTTGTGTACTTTTATGCATATACATGTAGTTTGAATGAGTTGAAAGATGTACACCGCCTCAGTTCAAGTTGTGACTAATGTAGTATCTCTTTCATGTTATAATGACCATTACTCTACCTGTCAAAATGGAAGCTAATGGCAGGGACTCCAGATATTGACTTGAATCGTTTGATACTCTAATGCAGATCTCAGCCAAGGAGAGTCGTAAGCGCAAGCAGGGCTACGTGGATGGTCTGGAACGCAGGGTCAAGATATGCACTCAGGAGAACCAGCAGCTGCACAAGAAGTACAGAATCTGGAAAAGCAGAACTTGTGAGTTGACCGATATTTGTTTCACAGGATTGTAACCGTCACTAGATCCCAGGTTTTCTGTAGATATGTCTGGAAGCCGATTATATGAAACATTTGACTCTCTGTCTTAGGGGTTGTGGTTCAACCCCTGGCGGTGTCTGTTTTTTTGATTTGAAGCTATGGTGATACCAAGCATTTAAGATAGAGAAAGAGAGAGAGAGAGAGAATGAGAGAGAGAGAGAGAGAGATTGTCTATGAAAGGCTGAAGAAATGATTTTTTTCCTCCAGTGAAAGAGCTCAGTTCACGACACCAAAGTCCTTGGAACCAGTTCAAGGAGGGTGGGACAGTACTGACAGAATGCTTTGTATGTTGCTCTTCACAGGTCGCTGGTGGTGCAGCTGAACAAACTGAAAGCCATGGTTGCTGCCAAGAGCAAGCTGCCCGCCCAGGCCTCCACCTGCGTCATGGTAAGGCGCTGTGCATCTGTCGTTTTAGAAAAAAAAAAAACACAACCTAAAATTGGTTGCAGCTTGTTTTTTTTTCCAGAGATTCCATTGATGTTTGGAGAGAGAGAGAGAGAGAGAGTGTGTGTGTGTGTGTGTGTTTGTATGTCTGTGAGTGCTCTGTGTGTGTGTGTGTGTGTGTGTGTGTGTGCATGAGAGAGAGAGGTCCACTGCTCATCTTTCCATACTGATGCTTAGGATGCAAGCTTCATGAGTTATTACTGTTTTGTGAAAAGCATATTTGCTAGGAAGATTATTTTGCATACAATTTATCTCTAAAAAGAAAAGCTTAAATGTCGGATAAGCTGTTGATAGCAAATACTTGAAATATATGACAATATGCGACAGCAAATAGTACAAATATATGACACTATACAATGAAGAAATGGAACATATGTATTTGGAAGCCTTTTTGTTTTTAATATCTATTTTGATGAGGATACAACAAAGTGAGTGCCAGTCACTACTCCCTGCTTAAAAATAAGTCAAATTTAAATTCAGTGATTTTTTTGGTTCAAAGACTTTATTATGAATACAATATTAAGCCTTGATGTTCAGGTACATTTAGAATAATTGTCACTATTACATCTGTTAGAAATGACATAATTGAGTATATGTATAGAATCAGAGTTCATTAGCTTGACCTTGTTGACTTTTCACACACACACACACACACACATTTCAGGCAGATGTTATCACTTGCTGTCAAGATTAAGATCCAGTCCTTTAGAAGTGAAGTCCGTTAGTTCCTTGGTTATCATGATCATATTCTCTGCTAGCTTGTCCTGTTCTTCCTGCTTGACTTGAGGAAAACTTAAAAAGTATATTTTGAGAGTGACTGGGATAGGAAGAGAGGTACACCCAGAGAACTAGGAAAGGGCTGGAGCTGAGAACAGGACTCATATTGAGGAAAGCTGTTGGATCACCTGGGAGCAAAGGCCCAAAGTCAAAGTCAAGGCTTTAAATCAGTACCTTTGTTCTGGTACATTTTATGCACGATTATTTTTGTCTTACCATTCATTTATTATATGGTGTGTGTGTGTTGTGTGTGTGCAGGTGCTGCTGCTGTCATTTGCCTTACTGGTGATCCCCAACATCTCTCCGTTTGGTTCAGACATCAACAGTCCTCTGTCTTCAGATCCAGGAGTACGAGGTGGGCTCCAGCTCTCTGTTGTTTATAGTGAAAATGTGCCAGAAAGACATGCAGTCCTTGTGTGTTTGAAATACTCTCTTCTCAGGAAATGATTGTCCCTACATCTAGGCACAGTGCATACTCACAGGGCCAAAAGCATTACGTTGCTTTGCAGGCTATGCATGTGTGAAGAATAACTTGATGATTTGTTTCAATTCAAAGAGATGAAAAAATAGGCATGGAATTTTGAAATTTTATTCCAGATGTCATGGTCCATGTCTAGTTGTCATTTTGCAGTTCATACAATTTAGCTAGGGTTTCACCATTTCATACTGGATAAAAGGAAATTATTTGAAGTTGATTTTTTTTTTTTTACTATTATTTAAATGTTAACCCTGTCAAGCATATATCTTATACAATTTATACAGATTACCAGTTTAAAAAAAAAAATCAGAAGTAGTAGAATTTTGCAATTCGTTTTTGAAGTCTCTGCTTTTTTCTTTGATGAAAATGTTGTATGATTGGGCAGGCAACTCTCGCAGCCTGCTGGGCAAGGACGAACAGCAAACAGCGAAAGTGTCCATGTTCTCCGAACACAGCACGGATGATTCCGACCCCTATGGTGTCAGTTCCAAACCTGGCCCGCCATGGCAAGAAAGCAACCCCACGGTATACTCCGCCAAGAAAGACATACCTACTGTTCACACTCCTGCTGATGGCAAAAGTGAAGAGAAAGAGAAGACTGCTGTGGACAGTGTGGAAGTGAATGAGACAGAGGAGACCGAGACGATCAAAGATCAGGGAGTGATCGACACATTCCAAAAGATGATTTGCTGTTTGAGTCGGAGCTGAAACACGCAGCGGAGCATGAGCCTCCACCAGCAAAGAAAACGCGGCAAAGTGAGGATGGGGAAGACTTGTGAACGCACCGCTGTGAGAATCAGTGAGAATGTGGTTACACAGCGATCACTTGGATTGGGTTTTGATGTTTAGCCAAGACTGCAGAGGGTGTTGTTATTAGAGGTACTTGATGCAGTGTTCTGCAGTTACAAGTGGATCAGATTGGCAGAACTGGTGGAATACATTCATGTATCCTCTGCACTTACAATGGGAGTTTGTAGAAAACTTTCAAAGCAGTGCGTTTGAAAATGATACAGGTCTTGAGCAATAAAACCGAAACTTTAGGAAGAAAGCAAAAGTAGTTGATGAAGCTTAGGAGGATTTGGGTGCGAAAGGATGGAAATATACTTAAGAGGTCTGTGCAGGATTCATACGGAGCTGAGAGTAGATTTGGAGCCCGACAGCTTTGCATGAGTAGACAGTGAATACCTCCATAGTGTCACTGCTCGCTAAAGGGAAATAATCAGACGCCAAGTCAACTCGGCATGAATCCCAGCCCTACTTCTCATTGTGATAGGTTCACATATACTGGTATTTGAAGTGTACTGTTTTATTCTTTTACCAGGTGGTTGTTTCCAGTGAAGACTAGATCAATTTAGGGTTATATTTATTGTCCTAAAAGCAAGTGTTACGGAAAAAACAAATGGGTGGCACGCCTTTGCTGTGAAATTTGGCCGCTCGGAGTCTGCCCAACAAATTGCTCAGGGCTTGCATCCTTTATTCTACAGTACATGCCAGTGAGAAATTCTGTTATTGTACGCGTTCTATATGTATTTAGCGACTGCTTGATCTCAATCAGACAATTGTGAACGGAGCTTAATTCTCCCTCAAGTTGCAGAGCATTAGCCAACATAAGAAAAAAAAAGAATCAAGCATGTATTTCAAATCATGCATAAAAAATCATATATGCATAATGAGAAGTAAACAGCAAAAATATAGAAAAAAATATGCAGGTTCATCTGGCCTGATGTCAGTAGTGTTGATCATTTTCATGTGAAATGATCAAACTTGATTAAAAAAAAAAAAAAAAAAAATTGGAAACTTAAAGTTGAAGGAAAACTGCCGTTGTTTACGAGTGGGCTGGGGTAGAGCAAGAATGCTGATCCCATTTTTTCAGTGGATTTTGTTGCTGTTGATGTTTGTCATCATTTCTTTTTAGTTTTCAGTGATAATATTAGTCTAAGAGGAGTACGAGAGAGAGAGAGAGAGAGAGAGAGTTTTTGCACTTTGTGAGGTTTAAATTATATTGATTCTTTGAACTGGATTTTAAGAGTTCTTGAAATCAGTTTTTGATGTGTTTGCTTGCTGTGCCAACCTGCCATGTACAAATTGTACATTTTTACAGAACATGATAAACATTAGATCAGTTCATTCCAAGAGTGATGACTGAGATTACTTTTGAAACTATGGTTCTAAGTCGGAATGTGACTGTAATGAAATGGAAAGAATTGTGTCAAGCCGTGTTCTCTGTATGTCTGCGTTTGTGTGTTTAAGACAAGACATTTATTTTACTCTGTGGTGCATATGTGAGGAAAGAAGCTTGTGTTTGGAAAGTATTTTTTCTCCTTGGCTTTTTTTCATTACTCATACGAATTATCAGTACACTTGACAGGATTCTTGTGCCTAGCGTATTCCTGTAACAGCACACTGGGAAAGAAAAAGGAAGATCGTTTGATTGACAGTGAAAGATACCCAGTATTTCTGAATCTGTGGTAATTGAAATATTTCCCAGATCTTACTGGTCTCTTCCCACTTCATTGGCAGGTCATTTTATGTGTATACTTCATTTTCAAATTGTTGGTGTAATATCTCCCAGTGAATTTTGATGATTTTAGGAAAATAAATGTGAATAAAATAAATTCACAGTTTCATGTGGATATAGAGACTTTGTATGTCCCCGCTTTGTATATGCAAACAAGTAGGGAAGAACAACATTTGATTGACAGCATTTCATGCACGCACGCGCGCGCACACACACACACACACACACACACACACACTCGCACAGAAAGAAGATACTGTTTCTGACAATATCTGTTTTTTTTTTATATGACAAATATGTTTACAAATAACATGGCACTCAATACAAAATAACTAGCACTTGACAAAAATACTACACTTTGGTACCTTGCCATGGGTCATACATGATGAAACACAGGTTCTGCTATCTATCACAGTGCTATGCCATGACATCAGGTTCAAGGACTGATCACATGATAAGCAACAAGGGGTTTATATGAATCACAATACATAAACAGGAGTTACAATAATATGTACGGTACATTTGTTGACTTTGTTACATCAAGTACATCACACTTTTGTCAAACAATTTGACAGGTACACTGGGTTTGTGGTGTTGTGCAAGTTTCAGTTAAAAAAGAACACAAATGACATGTTCCTGTCAGTTTCCCTTCATCCATTCCAGTTAAAAAAATACTTTGAAATTCACCTTGCATTATCTACAGTGAACTTCAATCTCCATGTATAATTCACCACAGGTCTATGTAACACTGAAAACCGAACAGACTTGGACTTTTTGTTACATCAAGCCCCTGACATGCACATCAAAAACTGTCGATCATTTTCATAATACCGCACAAACACCAGTGCTACAAATCAATGATACCGTGTGCACTTTTTCTCTCATTTTTATTCATGAACACACTAAAGAAAAAATAAATGGGGCCACCAACAGATCTTTTTTATAGGTTTCAACCGAGAAAGTAACAATCATGTTCAACAGACGGCAGGCTGACACTAACTGATTTGTGCGACACACAGACCCTCGATGAATCACCAGAGTCCGACTTAGCTTTGCTGTGCACTGTAAAAACCTGCAAAACGGACACATGTCAACGCTCAAAATTAATCAGACCTACTGACCTTCAATCTGATTAAGTTATGAAAAAATCCAAAATACACATTCAGATGCCATTTAAACAAACAACAAATTTGTAAAAAAGCCCTAAAAACTGCTGCTTTCTGTGAACTTTAAGCAGTATTCCTGCTAACCTCATGGACGCCATGGTGGGGCTGATTCCTTGATCATCAGAACAGCAGCTAGAATCCACTAGAGACCACGGCAGAAAAAAAGCTAGACACAGAGGAGCAAAGAATTTTCTTTTCCCGATCAGTACCATTTTGCAGTCGGATTGAGCTGGAAGCACACAAAAATGAAAACACGTCACAGTGCACGTACAGGAGCCACCTCTTTGCTTGTGAAACAAATTGGTAGAAACAGGAGTGATGGTCACTTTGCTTCTTGATCAGCAAAGTTCATTCCATTTCTTTGTCCCCTCCTCCCTTCCCTCCATCTACAGCCTTTCTGACAGGCTGAAAAAGTGATATGGTAACAGTACCTCTTCGTCTGCAGACAGGACCGATGTAGGAAGAAAAGAAAAAACCTGATGAATAAATCAATTCACCAACGTAACTAGCCTACCCTGTCCAAATCATTAGTTTCCAAATATAAACAAACTAACAATTACAGCTACGACACAAATAAAATTAAACGTAAGTACAATACCACATATCACTGATGATTATGGTGAACACATACAGTCAGTTTGGCAGAGACATTTTGAAGAAGGGGTGGGATGGTGTGTGTGTATGCATGCATGTGTGTGTGTGTGTGTGTGTGTGAAGAAAACACCATTTAAAGAAACGTACAACACTGAACCAGGTCAAAATTTCCATATAAACCACAGAAACAAAACATCTTAATAATAATACAAAAATCTTTTAAATTATAAAGCTTGCTTCTATACTCGAACTTCAGTAAACTCACAACACAGACATTGAGACGTAAGAGTTACATGTGCAAATAAAGAAAAAAGGCAATACGATGCACATGGTACATTTATAAAATGATTTACATGAATGCAAAGGCGCTGTTCGGGGGGGGGGGGGGGGGGGGGGGGGTAGCGGTAGCGGTGAAATATCTGAGACAGTTCTTCTGACTAGAGAACAATTACTGTGATGACAAATACATCATACAAAATACTACAATCACGTTACAATGGCAAGATTTGTTATTGTTGACCAAAGTGGATTTTCTTTTTAAAACAAAATTTAACCTGGGTCATCTCTCTTGGTGCTGTGCCTTGGTGGTGTTTACCCCCCTCCCCCTCCCTCCGCCAAGAAAACTGAAGGAGTTTAGTCCGACTATTACCACCCAGCCACATCCACACAAGAGCGTTTCAGGATCCTCACTACAACGAAAAAAAAAAGTGCTCCCCTCATGAAAAAGACAAACAACACAGACAAAACCTGACATATCCACATCTGCTGATATTTTATTAGCTCATCTACTGACGTCCTGCAGGCAGGTAGGACTAGGCTGTGCGGAGGACATCAGCAATGCCCCCAGTTGACAAAAAAGAGTAAAACAACTACTGAAAAACATTCAAATGAAAAAAAATTTTTTTTAATCAAAAGCCAGTTTGGGCAAATGGACTACAGACCGGACACTTCAACTCCCTTCTGGACAGTGTTTACAGCCTCATCATTTCTGATTTTCATTGTCAGATTGTAACAAATAGCTGGATTGCTACAAATTGTGACCCTCCGAAAAAAAAAAAAGTGTATAAGACTTTGTACTAAGACAGCAGAATGGACTGCAATGGTAAAAAAAAAAAAGTGGCAGACAAAAGAAAAAAAAAAAGCAAACAAAAAAAAGCAAAGCAAACAAAAACAACAAATGGCAAAGAAGAGTGGCAGAAAAAAAAATTACCAGCACAAACCTTTCACGAAAGCTGGGACATAATTTGTACTTTAAAAGCCCCAGAATCCTCATGCAGGCACAGAAACCGCAATAAGGGAAGAGAAATAAAAGCATGGATAAAAGATCAACACATTGCACAAACGGAACAGAATCAGGTCATACGTTTTCAGCATTCAAGCTCCTACGCACCAAACTTGCATTCAAACTAATATATCATCAAACTTGATCAGACTACCATCACACTTCTGATGTGATGTTCTAGATAATCCTGCTGTTGTAACATTTAACAAGATTTTTAACAGCAAAGCAGACCAGCATTCCACCAAAGAAACGTAAGCCAAACTGTGAGCATATCTGGGCCATAACTACCACTATTTCTTTTCACATGTATACACATACGACATCAATAAAACATAATACAGATTTTGTAAGTATAACAAGTACATGGACCTACACACAACAAAAAGACCCAGGTCAGTTTTGAATTTTTTTTTTTTCTATTCGACTTTTTGATTGTTCAGTCCCTGAGAAAAAGGTTCAACACTGGAGGCGGTTTAAAAAAATATCAATTTAAATGAAAGGAAATTACAGTCTTGTAATATAATGGCAATGCCAATTCAGGAGAGAGAGAAAAAAAAATCCTGGAATACTGAATAAGTACTATTGAAATTTACCAGAAATAAACAGCATTTTGCTCATTTAATTTTTTGACAGAAATAAGGGGAGATCAGTAGGAAGAAGAGGGCAGTGTTTGAATGGATTATAGACCTGTCGGTGCAATCTTAAACAGATAGTTAGAGAGGGGACGAGACACACACACACACACACACACACACACACACATACACACAAACACACACACACACACACATTCACCTGCGCACACAAATTAATCCCAAACAAAGGACAGTTATGGTACACAAAATTCCTTCCAACTCATGAAGACCAATATGAGATGCACAAGCAGATTATGTATTCCAGTAACCCTTGTCGTGGACATGAAACCTTAAACATGTTAAAGAGATGTTTCAGATGTCCAATAACAACTCAATACTTCAATTCCACTGCAGTTCAAAAAGGACTGACAAATTCAGATTCCTAAGTCTATGACCGTTCTCCCATTTCATCTCCTTCACACTCACAAACTTCGGTCAGTACTTGAATACACACAACAGCACACACACTCCTACCTCTTCTCTCACCACAATATCAGAAATTAAAGCAGAGCATTACGTTGCTTTTTTTTTTTTACAAAATAAATAACATCACCACAAAAAAAGCTGTAAACCTTATTCACAAAAACAATATTGTGGATATACATCCAGAGTAAATATAAGCCACCCGTCCCATCCACCCACCCAATCCCAGAATTCACCTCCCCTCTCCAGCCACATGCAGATCCATTATTCTGTGAGTGTTGTTTCTTGGGGGTCGCAATGCAGTGACCCTGATTGTCAAATTTTTTTTTTATGTGCATGACTTCTTTTGACAAATGTCTATGTGCAGACAACTTGAAAACAACTAAATCTCCAAATGATCAACATCACAAAATATGTGGGTGTGGGGTGTGTGTGTGTGTGTGTGTGTGTTTGTGTGTGTGTGTGTGTGTTGCTGCCATGTGTGTGCGTTGAATACATGCTCTGCAATTTCTTTTTTGTCACATGTATTCT